>BMAT01000172.1:73311-90229 GCA_019649035.1 Elysia marginata
TCTGAAGGTAGTTCTTCATATATAATACATATATAGTAATATTGTGGGCCTTTAACACTGATTTATCTTTATGCAGGGTGTCATGTGAGGTTTTGCCGTCTAATTCCGAATCCAAACAGTAAGATCTAGATATATGGGCTTAAACTTCATCTTCTCGAAATTTGAGGCTTGAAAACGACTTTGCCACTATTCATTTTATTCCAGCCGGTTTTTTTTTAAATTTCTAATAGGGACACGAACGAAGCTGATTCGGGAAATAAAGAATGACTTTTGAAAAAAAAACATCTCATCGGTCATATTGAATGGTTCGAACTGAGGTATAGGGTGTGAGGCTGTTAGTGTTACTCTAAGTCCCGAGCCATGCGACGCCACCGGATTATCCCCTAGTCTGCACCTGTGCAATTCTTTGACGATATTCCCCTGACAACAAGACAAGTCTCTTGGGTTCTCACACGTGCATCGACACAAGACACGGTGTCTGACTGCCATTTGTTACAACTCACGCCAGACAGACAGTAGCAGTCACCGCGGCTCAATGCACGCAGAAGCCCTAGGGAGTGAAGTTTGTCCTTTGGCTTATATGAAAAGCATTGAATGCTCAGCAGTCGTGCTTGGAAGAAATATTTTCAAAAATATTGAATTTGAAACATAGAAGATTTTTAATACCTCATAACTTTATTGTCTCAGCGCGACGCACAAAAGTTAAAATTTGGAAATTGTATGTCTTAAGGGTAACTTCACAATCATGACTATCTGTTAGTCCAAAGAGTTATAATGGGTCTGACCTAAATCCACCTATTGGTGCGGAATTGTATATCAAAAGAGGTTTAAGATCGTTATTTTTTTTTTTAGCTGCGTAATATTTTTTTTCTAACCAGCTACACACAGAAATGCGTGATCTACAAGACGGAATGCGGAAGAGATTGTGTTTCCCTAGTTGTGACGTAGATTTAGGTCAAAACTACTATGTAACCCAAAATTAAACTTAAATGTGTAAAATTATAATAGAAACCAAGTCTTTGTTGCATTTTTTTTTCTTTTACTTTATGAGGCGGTTAAATATACAGGTATTGAAAATTGCGTTCGTTTTACTCCCTACATCAAGTATTCATGAATGCATCAAAGAAATTAAACTGAACAGCCAGGCCCAATTTGAAAGAACCAGCATAATTTTGGTACACAGTATTTTTCTTCTCGTTTTTTTTTTTTCGTTTTTTTTTTCAACTGTAAAAGAGTCCAAACTTAACTACCTGGAGTTTTAAAGGATAAACTTAGTGTTGTTGTCGGCAGATGGTATTCACTTTCTGGAGTAATGCATGTCCTGATAATTAAAAAATCCCTGAGCCGTTCGCTTAAGCCGATTGCCTTTGTCACAAACACAAAAGTTGATTAGGCAATTTTGTAATAATTTGGCTTTAATCTCAACCAAGCAGAAATCCGCGCGCGTGTCTACCCGCTCACCAACTCAGGTGAGTGTCAATCAAAGCTTCCATTCTCTGTCTGTCTGTCTGTCTGTCTGTCCGTCTCTCTCTTTCTCTTTCTGTCTCTGCCTCTCTCTCTCTCTAACTCTATCTCCCCCCTGTCTATATCTCGCCCTTCTCTCTCTTCTCTTCTCTTCTTCGCACGCGCATCATAGACGATAATAAATCTGAAATTATCAGCAATTTTCTCTATAGAAGTTGACATGAACCATGTACAATGTAGGCCTAGTTAGTTTTGATGTATTAATCTCTCAAATCTAAAAACTGTAGCATATCTGTGACTGACGAAGCCAATATATTCAAACGTTCTAAGTTTGTTTTGACCTACCTACTATTGTCCTTACAGGCTCAAGTTGGGTGGCTGCGGTCTTTATTCTATAATAAAGCCTTTTATTGTCACAGCTTAACTTCAGCCCCGCAATACAACTCAGAAACAAATTAATGTTGCCTGAGTACACAGAACATCATTCTATTTACTTATTCTATGAGTTTTATCATCAAGATAACCATATTATCAAATAATAAAAAACCAATCATTCTACTGCTCTATTTTCCGCGTGTGCTTATAAACCTGCATTATTTTATTATTAATCTCATATATTTTGTTTTCGGTGTCGGCTTTGCACTTTGACCCTCCCGTATGTATGGTGAAGCTGTCGGTCTGTTCCATCTCTTTTAGAATTTCCCAGTGTTTGTTCTGCAGTTCTGTGAGACTGCTGCAACCAAACTGCCTGTCTTAGTACATGTATTTTGTAGTTTGGCTAGTCCTACAGGGTGCCTTCTGCAGTCTCAGAATCCACAATCCACATGAACAGAGATCTGTCTGACCAATCTTGCAAGTTTTGCACATACGTGTGCTTTCGGCCTGTTATGATCATCTCGGAGTCGGAACAAGGTTGTCTGGCCCTGCCTATACATCCGATGCGAGTCATCTTGTCTGTTGTGATGGAGATGTCAATTTTTCAACCTTTCTTTCATGTAACTTTTTGAGTATGCATCTAGACTTCTGGTAGGGATAGATCATCATTCAGTTGCTCTTGTCCAAATCATCTATTTTGCAAGATCTATCTGCTTGTAAAATACCCGCGATTTTTGCGGTATAAATAATCTTTTATTTTTTTTTTGTCATTATATGCGTTATGTCTTCTTATCGTATGTTTGTCATTGAGTTTTCTCCCATCGCATTCACATTTTTATTCGTCATTTCTATTACGGTTTTTCTCCTCATCTTCATCGTAGCACCACCTCTGTACAAAATGGAAAAGGTTGAAATCAATCTAAATCTTGGTCTTGGTTATATATTTTCACGCGCAGGCAAATTGTTAAAACTTTGATCTAGATCTAGCTCTTATCCCGGCAAGTAAACGGTAATTTTAGGCTAGAGCTCAAAGACTTAACAGCCTATTGACCAAAAAATGACCTGTGTAAAATTGTTGTAGGCAAGAGTGTGTAAAATGTAACCTCTCCTAAGTTACAGATCCATAGCTTTTAACATTAAAGCCCACTTAGCAAGTAGTTTTCTTGTTGTTGTCTTCATCTAACTAGTTATTTCCTTATCGTAGGCCTAGGCCTATTATTAACATAAAATAAGTTGTAGCACGGAAGCAATTTGCTTGATATGCAAAAGTAAACAGGAGTTTCTAACCCTAGATTCGTTGTCGGCCAATCTTATGGACTCAATAAACGAGAAGTTCTTCTTTTTTTAACTAATCGGTAGGTTTTTTTTTTTTAGAACTGACATCTAAGGAAATTATGACGCGAACACCTAGTCAGAAACTTTATTAGTTTTTGTTGCATGAGACAACAGTGCAGTGCTGTTTGTTTACCTCGACATCATGTGCTTTATTTAGATTTGTTTTTACTATGTGAAACAAAACAGTCAAATTCAATAAAGATAAAATGATGCTAAAACTAACGGGGTATAACTAGGAATTTAGATTTAGATTGGATAAAACCATAAGAAATCATATTGCCGTCTTCACACAATTCTCAAAGTAATAACTTTACTGACGAACTTCAATATTCCGGATCGAGAAGACATTGTAACGTAGGTGTTAACAAACAGGACTACGCGGCAGAAGGAATGGCGTTTACTACGTTCATAACATGTACTAAGAGAGACGTTCATTTTTTTTTCTCGGATGGCGGAGGTGGGGGGAGGGGGGAGGCACAATGAGAAAATTAAGAAAAATGTTTTTCTCTTTGACTATACCATCATGTTATTAGGTTTTGATGCATGGCCCTGGGATGATCAACTATTCTACCAAACAAGACAAAATTGGCGTTTTTTTTTTCAAAAACTTCGGGCGCTTGACAAAATAATGTAATCTTGATATTAAATAATGGTCTATTTCACACTATTCTTTATATAGAATCTATACACCTTTCTAAATAACGCCAAGGAAGGGTCAAAGGTAGGGCTTCCTAGTCGATATGAATATTTGCTCCAGATAACAAGTTAGACCATGTCCTCCTTCAAAAAGATATACATGTATATCTATGTAACTGTCTATCTATCTATCTATCTATCAATTTATCTATCTATCTATCTATCTATCTATCTATCTACATGTATCCATCTAGTTCGCTAGCGCTGTCTGTGAATCTATTTTGCGAGAGAAAATTGCCAGGAAATGGAATAAAAAATGACATGAAAGAAACCGCGAAGTGTTTAGTAGAATGGTCGCAGGAGTATGATCTGTTTCCATCGTGAAAGCGCAAAACACTGCACAAAAGAGAAACCAAAATGCACATTAAAAAACAACAACCAGATACACCATCAATATGATTCTGCTTAATGCATTTTAGCTGGTTAGAAGATGACTGTGGTTAGCTCATTGAAGAGAGTCTACCAGCTCTCAAGCACAACATTGAACCGCACCCTCGTCCAATTCTCTCTCACGTCCAATTCACCAAGTGTATCTTGCTAGTAATTTAAAGATTCTCACGTTTCTAGTCACCTAATCAAACGCAGTTTTAATAAACCACACCAGATGTATATGCGAAAATTCTCAAGGGAGAGAAACTACTGATTCTGTTATATTGTCCCTGATTTCGATGAGCATATTGAAGTGGTATACTAGTGATAGATGAGTGTTTGCGCAAATAATGAGCAGTCGATTGTTGCTCAATACTTGCGCACCATTGTAGTAGACATCTCTTATGTTTGGTGGGAGGTGCCATTAATTATTGTGAAGTGTTATCTTAACTAGATTGCTGAATATCCATACATCTGCACTTAGCTTTAAGAGAAAAGTAGGAGGCAATGCGCTGTAACTAAAGATTGAAAAGAGATTAAATAAGATGCACACCTCATAGTGAAGACCAGGCGCACAGCTTATTATTTTTTTTTTATCGTTGGAAAATACATGGAGGGTTATGATTGTAAATGAAGTACACGTTGTGAAAAATTCACCCTTCTTTCTAACTGAATGAGAAAAAGAACAAGTAACAAAATCCTAGACGAAAATATACATATAGTTGTTATTAGTTTTAAGTTTGACAGGTAGACAAAGCATGGTAGTCAAGCGGTTTGTATGAAGACATCAGTATACAATGATAATTTCAGAGTGAATGTAGCTTAGCCGAAGTCGAACTAAAGCAATTTGGCATTTTCGTCACGAGATGCGTGCCGCTTTTAAGAAGAATATATCAGCTGAGGTTTGTGTTAAAGTCTTTGAATACGGTGGCCTAGGTTAAAGTTCATTGTGGTTTAAACCATCGTCTGATTCAATCTTCACAATAATAATTTTATTTGGTTGCTCTAGGAAGCGATAGTTTTTTTTCTCTTTAACTTTTATTTGTACTTATAGGGCATAACTGTTTCTGAGCGTTTCTGAGACTGAACATAGCGAATTATGAATGCGAAAAAATTGTAATATGGACATGCAGTATGTCGATTTAACTATTTAATATTAACATTTAAATGATCATTAGAAGCTTTTTATTCTAAATAGCCCAAGTGCCTTAGTAAATTGGGTAAATATCAATAATATCAGACATAATCATACAGATAAAAATGAAGTTTAAAGCCTATCAGACATCACCATGGAGGGAGACATAGAGATAAATTTCTAATAATGAAGAGTCTACACGGAGCGTTTCAAGGCCATGTACATAAGACTTTGATGTAGGCCCTACATCTGTTTGTGCTACACGATAAAATGAATTTTGAGAGCAGGACAGAGGTAGAAGAATTTTCGTCTTTCTTAAAATGTCTAAAAATTGCATGGAAGCAACAACCCAACCAATGAAAAAAAATCAAGCTAAAAGTTACAGAGATCACGTATGAAATAGCCACGATAAGGGGATATTAACATATAAAGTTTCTCAGTTATGAATATAAATGAGAAAAAGTCTAGAATGGCTTTAAAAATCCGCGGACAAATAATTTTGTGAAGTGCATTAACAAAAACACAAACAAACCAAAAAAAAAAAACACGAGACGAACCGTAGAGATGTTTTTCTTTCTTGTTTTGTCCGATACAAGTAAAAAGTGAAACGGTCGCCACCACGACCTTGCTCTGCTTGCGCCATGCAAGTATCTAGTCGGACGTTTGCGGACAGCCCTGGCCTTTATGGTCTACTGCAGTCTAGAGGTGTATGGAAGAAACTCTTTGCTTTTGCATCTTCTTTGGTGTCTCATTCTTCCAATTTACCGTATTTGAGGTGCAAATAACCTTACGTAGCAAAAAAAAAAAAAAGAAAAAAGAAAAACGGGCCTCGTGAAGAAGGAGTATTTCGGTGCTCTGTAAGTTTGCACAAATTTCTTGTTTTCTTAGTCTGATTCCTTTCCAACACCACAGTCGAGTCCCTGCTTTCACAATATAAGTTTGTATGCCAGATCAAGAGGGTCTACTAGGGAAAAGAATTCGTGAAGACAATCAGCTCTAACTTAAGCGTAAATTGAGAGAGAGAGAGAGAGAGAGAGAGAGAGAGAGAGAGAGCGTCACAATAAGACCGTGAGAAACAATAAAGGCAACAGAATCAGACACCAATAAAGCCCCTATGCCCTCATACTCCACTCGAATCATACAGCATTTGTCAGCTCTCAACCCGCAGAAAACTTTCTCTCTCAAAGTCCACCTGCGCTACCACCATCTTGTCACCACTCGACTCTGGGTGTCGACGGGTTGTTTTGAATGAGCAGTATGCACAGCTAGCTTCCAGTAGTACTCCCAGTCCTCTTGCTCCCTTGACCTCTGAACCCTGACGTGGCACTTGACCTCAACTCTAATTCTCCCCCATCCTCTGTGACTGTGCGTGCTTACACTGATTGCTGGCTTATTGGACCATAAATAATGCCAAATGATTGTCACGCCACTTAATAATAATGACATTGGAAAACACAATCGACCCCACCTTACTCTCGAGCTCTGTTCTTTTCCCCTTCCCTCCTACCATGCCCTCCCAGCCACCCCTGTTTTCTCTATCATCTCATTCTCCACTCGCTTTAGTTCTCCTTCACTTCTGAACCACAAGCTTTCCATCTGGTATCGATGACAGCTGCTGCCGACCCTGGTGCCAAGTTAAGGTAATAAAGGGGGTGGGATGGGGGAGAGGGGGGGGGGCAGAGAAGCAGAAAAGAAACGGTGAGAGGACAGAGGTGGGAGGGTTGCTTACACCAAAAAGTCTGAATGGACTGTCAAACAAGGCAGATGTGAAGAAAGTATGTTTGTGTGCGTGGGAGAGACCATCGGGGCTGGGGAAACAGTGAGTGAGTGAGACGGGAAGGTGGGGCGTGTGCGTGAGTGGTGGGTCTCCAAAATTGGGGCCCACATGGGGTGAGTACATTGTAGCCATCTTGCACACGTGTGGCAGGAGCTCGTTAGCTATACCCCTCCCCCCAATCTCCACACCATCTTTTATCTGTCTCTGTCTCTCTCTCTCTCTCTTAGTAGTA
This sequence comes from Elysia marginata, assembly GCA_019649035.1. NCBI lineage: Eukaryota > Metazoa > Mollusca > Gastropoda > Plakobranchidae > Elysia > Elysia marginata. The sequence continues at coordinate 80,695 of BMAT01000172.1, forward strand.
AAGGAAGATAGTTTTCTCCCTTATTCAACTTCTCTCTCTCTCTTAGTAGTAAAGAGAGATAGTTTTCCCCTTCCTTTACAGTTTATCTCTCTCTCTCTCTCTCTCTCTCTCTCTCTCTCTCTCTTTCTTTCTTTTACATCTACATGTCACACAAACTCAAATATTTCAATTTTTTCCCATAAAATCAGAAGAGAGGGGGTGGGAGCAAGAAAAATATCAGATTTCTATATTTTTCTACTCGCAAGAAGCTAAAAATAACGCATATACAGACGTACATTCAGTTTTTAAAATTGCTATATTTTTGACGTATACTTTTAAAAAAATAATCTAAGCTTGTCTTTCTGTGGGCTCAGAGCCCTAGTGCATATAACTGAGATGCATACACTTCTGTAGTGTGGATAGTAAATACGGACATGAAGTTATAGGCCTAGATACGCAAGAGAAGTTGTAGGAGCAAGCTAGAAATAATCGAACTTGGCCTAGGGGAAGCCCATCATACCACAGCTGCGGTAAAAAGAAGAGGTAGCCTTGAATGGGCCTGTTTTCTGTCTTGTCACATTTTGAGCAACAAAGATAATATTGAAAACTACGGGAACAAAAATGTTGTTTAAGAGTCTGTGGGAATCGCAGCATACGTGGAAGGGGGCACAAAGCAAACTCTGGGCTAGCTGCTGTTGTGGGATGAAAACCTTTTGTGTGGCAGTTGGTTACCTTCGACGTTAGCCCGACCATTTGGCGGAATTCCTGGGTCCCACCACACCTTCGTGTTGTGTGTGAATAGATGAGTGCTTTTAAGTTTTAGCAAGCTGCGTGAGAGAAAAGGAGATAGAGTGCAAGAGTAAAACTTTTATGTATGCACGTGTGAGGTGAAAAAGAGTGAGTGGGTGGGTGGGTGGAGGAGAGAAATTGTGTTCTGGAAAAATAGGGAAAGGTAGTTATTTTTGATGAATTTGAAAGGGATAAGTGAAACAAGAAACGTGGTATTTAGTTTCGGCCATTTTTTTTAACAATAAAAAATCGAAAGAAAAAAAACGAGGCCGTTCGATTAATCAAATACTTTAAAATGTCTAACAGTGTGATTAAGACAGGTGGAGTTAAACGTGTGTGCCTAAGAATCGATTAACTTGCTATTGATTTTAATACCATTGTTCCCGTGGCGTGTTTTCTTTGTTTATCGATTTCTTATATCAAAACAAGTTACTACTATGAAGTGTCTAAGAAAAGTAATATAAGTCGAGACCATCGGCCTCATCTATCAAAAGGCCAAGTCACCGAATATGGTTCACAATTCGTAAACATTCATAATATGTTTTTTGATCTTTAATGGACCGTTCCAGTCGCATAAAACAAGCTACGTGTTCTAGCTTGTCCTACATAATACGAGCCTATATTTGGAGAAGTCAATTAAGACAGATCGGTAGAAAATTTTATAAAACATCTGTGTTTATTCGTCATTTGGGTGTCTGGGCATGTTGTTTCGTTGGCCTAGGTTCAGAAGCAGATTCCGAAGATCTGTTTACTCTCATTAGTCTCGGCCCCTGTTATTTATACTAAAAGAGAGCAGTAGTACTTGTTGACCAAGATCAGATGTTGTTGATTTGGGCAATGCTAGTGAGTACAGGTTTAGTATGTGAGAGAGCCCCACGGTCTGAGGATGAAGGAAGTTGAGATGCTGTATTCTTTAATAGTGGGAGACGCACCAAGGTTAACGAGTTACCAGACAACAATGACCTGCAGGTGCTGGCTACTACTATTGGCTAGCAAGCACGCTGTCTGTAATATACACGAGCGTGGGTAAGGGAAAATGTGCGCGTGGGTACGTTGGTTGTAAAGGAGAAAAGTTGTTGATAAACCGCCCTTGTTGTGAACTGTGAGGAAGTTTTATTATTACATCCTCGGAGGGGGGTGAGGGAGCAGGTGGAGCTAGGGCGAGAGCTTGCGTATGTGAAGTGGTATTTAGTGAGTACTATTGAGTACCAACTAAGTACCGCGGCCAGCTTGCTCTGTGCAGGTGTCCGACCGACCCCATCATCAGAGTCAGGGAAAGGAACAATTCAATGGTATCAGTTTTTATCAAGCTCTTGTGTTGTAAGTGGCGGAGGTCTTTACAGAACGATGTAGCACTGGCAGTCGCTGTCAGGTCGTGGTGATACTAGGGTAGAAGGAAGATAGACCAACCCGGGAGGGGTAGACATGCGGCTTGTGACTGGCAGGTGGAAAGAAGAGCAGAGAAGGAGAGAAAGATAAGAGCAAACACTCGACATACGAGTACACAAACAGGGTTAATTAATATACACACTGTGACAGTTTTAGAAAAACAAAACAACGCAACGGTCTTATTGCGGAAAGAAGAAAGAGAAAATGTGTATGGGTAAACATGTTTTCGGAGGAGGGGGGAAGGTTGGCTAGGAAAAGCTTTTGCGCAGAGAGAGAGAGAGAGAGAGAGAGGGAGGGAGAGAGAGAGAGAGGGGGGGGGCGGCGGGAGGAAGAGAGAGAGGAAGATTGAAAGGGAAAGAAGGGAAACAATCCTACGCCAAGATCAAGACCGCAATGAAGAATAGAGTAAATAACATTTACAATCGTATTGTTAGTTGACGGGACATAACATTTTCCTGTACATTGTTTTGTTTGGTTGCTTTTGGGAACAAACTGATTTATAAAAAAATTCTTTATCTTCGATAACCCTTAAATAGTACAGGACCGGAGATAAAAACCCCAAACAAGTTAACCCAAAATGTCAAACACGACATTTTAAGTTTATGAACGTCGTTGACTTTGAGTTTGATGAGCTGTTTATACACCGCTTTATCATTGAAGAAGCTTTCAGATTTTAATGTCTTCAAAAGTTATTGGCGAGACTAACACAGCGATGGGACAGTAGCAGTCAATTCTATTTATATATTATACCAGTACAATCCTGTCAATACATGTTTTTCTTCTCAAACTTGTTTATATAAAGCAGGTTTTCGTGTAAAAAGGATTTATATTAAGGTAGAGGATAGGGCTGTAGACCGCGGGGTCTGCCTCTCTTTATTATCATGTCATTATTACCATAAAGTTTGATATGGAACAGTCACATAGAGGGGATATCCTGATCTTTGGAAAAAAAATCTCATTTTCATTTTCTCTCATGCCATCTGCCTTCTTTTGGTTAGGGTGGGTAACTCTCAATGGCAAAGGTAAATAACCTTGTAAATTTACCTACCTCTTAGCAAGAATATTTTTTTCAGCTCTTGTCTTTATAAACGGTTAAAATATTAAATTCTGGTCCGACGATTATTTTCTGTTTTAGGGTATTAGGCTAAAATGCCGAAAAAATGCTCAATTTAATGATGAGATTAATAGGTAAATATTGAGAAAGCCTTTGCACTTAAGGGTTTTTGAGACGTCTTTCAGTGTCACAAGTAACTTTACTCTATTAAAGTTTGAAAGGAAAAGATTTTTGTTGCGTCTAAAGAGCAAACACTGCAAAGCCTGTGCAGACATAGATCTTATTCAATACTAATCTAGCTCTCACGATACAAAAAAGGGTGTATAGGAAGAAAAAAAAACAAATGCTGGGCCTTAAGAGCTTAAAACCTTCGTTGGTATTATGAGTGTTTCCTTGGTAAGCTTTCTTTGTACAGCTTGTGATTTTTGTTGTCAAAGAAGCAAGTTTATCATTACAAACTGAACTACAATAAACTAAATAGCAGGTTTGAATTCTCGGCATCATAGGCTTTTAGTTTGTCTAAGTGGCTAGAGAAAATAATTATGTTCTTCACCTTTAAAGAACGAGAAAAAGGGTCGATTTAAAAAAATCTAGGCTTAAAGCTTTCAAGACTGCGGTTCGCCGCCATTGGACCGAACTAATGAGTAGATTTAATCTAGACCGGACCTAGATATACTCCTAAATTTTGGTAAGGTATAGATTAGACTATAATTAAGCCTGTTACAGAGCTATTGCATTATTTTAAATGAGGCAAATTGTAGACACAGGGTTGATTCTCCAGACCAAATTTTGAGTTAGGATAGATCTAGTTAGACATCTAAATCGACCGAATTTCTTTTCACCAATTAAATCTCTTTTCTAAGCATAACCGGAACCGATTGCTGCTACAATAAAATTAGTTGTTTGTACAGGTTCCTTGCTATGGATATCTTTTGGATAACTGTCAAATTTTGCTCCAGGCAGCTGTTTTAGAGCGAGATTTTTGCTCACATTGTAATGTGAACACACAACACGCCTGTACATGTGTCGGCTTTATGAGAAACACACGTGTTTTTTACCGTCTTGAATTATTGTATACTCCCTAAGTGGAGCAGCATGCACAATGCCTGAGTTATCTAAAGGACACTTGGGCATGTTAAACATCTTCACAATTTGGCAGAGAAGCAATTTAATAAGAAAATACTGATCGCGGCGAGCTAGGAGAAGTTTTGTCAAGTGGCCAAAAGATGTGGCTGTACTAGCTGATGGATTTGTAACAATTGTGCACTGGACAGATAATCAGATGTATCCATGCACATGTATAATTCCTTATCTAAGAAAGCTCCACCCCCCTTCTCTCTCTCTCTCTCTCTCTCTCTCTCACTCTCTCTCTTTCTCTCTCTCTCTAGCTCTCTCTCTCTCCCTCTGTCTCGTTTGCTCTCTATTTTCAACACTTCGCTAGATCTCTAGTGAGATAAAAACTGTCGATGCAATTCTTATTCTAGATATTCAAAACGCTATAAAGATCACAAATCAACCATGTACTTTTACCTTCAACCTATTCCTCAAGATGGTCTTTTCAAGGCAATCTATTAACTTATTTTTTGTTGGTCTCACGTTTTTGAGAGAAAAATTTTTTGTTAAGAATAAACTGTTTAAGGTCTTTATTGTAAACCGCATCAAATGAAGTTTTGGGGCTTTTAGAATTTTTCGCTTGTTAAGCTTTTCCCGTGAATTGTTCCTTTGTGTTTAAAGTCTTTATCTTGATTAGGAACACCAATAATAGGTTCATTGGTGTGAAAAAATACTTCGAATTGATCTCTTAAATTCTTTTTCAGATATGTTGATGGTTTTGCCAGTTTTCCGAGAGAGTCGCACATAGTGTTAAAATCTTCACTCATTGTCTCTGATGGTCATGGTGTTTATATGGAGGATTGACATAGGCTATCTGAATATACTTCAAATTAAGCAAATACGGACGTATTCGAATTATCCAGATTCAAATTGCATGGACTCAACTGTGCTTCTCATACAACAACAACAGCAACTGTTGTAACGTGTTGTTACAGGACTATCTAGAACATAGAACAGACGTCGCGTCCGACCATGAAAACCCGGACATATGCCTGGAGAACACAGAGGCTTGTCCTGGCAGCTCTCTCTCTCTCTCTCTCTCTCTCTCTCTATCTCTCTCTCTCTCTCTGGGTCTCTTGATGCTCAGCTTGCCTGGTTTCCAGCCCACAAAGGCCCGGTTTATACGTATCTTCCTAACCGGAACTCCACGACAAACACGAGCACGGTCGAATAGACAGGCCTTGAACATCTGCTAGGTTGAGTGAGCATATCGCTTGAATTCCTATCAGTCTCACTAACCGGCCAGTCATGATACCCACTGGGTTCCAGCGAGTGGTGCTGGTTCGATTCCCACCCCGTTTACATTTTGTCATGTTCTGTCTCTCTCGTTTCGTCTGTTGTTCGATCTAAATTTGTGATTGTCTTTCTTTACTAAAAGCTCTCAACATTGTCACGGCCCATGTAATCATTGTTTTTGCCTTATGGCAAAGTTTCTTAAATACTTAGTTTAAAATGTCTTGAAAACTTGTATTGCTGTATCGTCTGAATTGTTTGTTTTTGCTGTTTCATCTATTCCTTGATTCGCATATAACTCCAACCGCAAGTCATAATTTGTTTGGCTTTTATCCTGAATCATGATACATTTTGTCCTGGTTGCTGAAGTTGGCGCTTTATCGGTTCTACTGAACTACAATCTAAACCCTGTTAAGATAAACCCCTTCGCACTACACTACGCAGTTTATTTTAATCAAAATTTTTATCAAGCAGTAAAATTATTGAATGAAAAAGAAAGCAGACCAAAAATCAAGTTTTACAAACAGGGTTTATCTTAAACATACCCCACTGTGTCTTCACTTAACTAATGAAGCCCTTTAAAAAATGAGCTAAAAGGGTGACTTTGACACACAGGGCCTAGGCCCTGAGACTACAACAGAAGAAAACATGGCACGCAGAACCTAAAATGGAAGAAAGGGTGTGCTAAAATCCAGTTTTGATCTAGGTCTAATACACAGACTCTAGATCAATATATATTCTATATCTAGCTTAAAATCTAGATTATTTAAATTGATTTCTAGATGTAAGTCAACCTTTTAGACTTTAATGTTAAGTTTTCATCCGGATCTGACCTTAATTCTAAAGAATCCAACAATGGAAGCCAGGGATTGAGGGAAACTATTTTATTTAGGTGTGTTCTTCTTTTTTATGGGAAAATGGACATATAAAATAAAAGAAACTGTTTTGTAACGGAAATCTATAAAAAATGCTTCACAATAAGTTTTCAAATTGTATGTTTTACTTTAAATAAACGTGACACCACAGCTTTTACATCGAGCCCTTTTATAGCTTATCTTTTTATGATAAGTTGCGGATTTTCTCATAATTCTTAGATTGAAAGGTCCGCAGGAGACTTTGTATAAGCATTCTCAGGAAGTTTAAGGGAGGTAAAACTCATTAAATAACAAGTTCGGTAGTATTTTTTTTATCAGCGCTTGTCCATCTCATCTTAGTACTCTAAAGAATAATTATTATTGCATAGTTGCCCGTCTCCAGTGGGAAGCGAGGAGGAACATGTGGCTAATTGCCTCTGAACCAACAGGAACTTCACAGCGTTGAGTCAAACAAGCAGATAATTAGACTGTTTAAGGTTAGTAAATATTGTACTGGTAATCAGTGTAGTAGGGCGGCTTAGGGTTGACTTCCAATCTGTATTGCCTGCAAGAAACTGAGAGAAAGCTGCTTCATTTCACAACACAAACCGAAATGGCGAAGAAATAAACGCTGTTTTGTTATTCTTCAATGTGAGTACTTTTGACCTCGGTAGATTTAACAAACTTTTTTCCTTGTTTTCTGAGCTTATTAATATTAGTTACCGAAATATACTCGTGGCCGTCTTTCTCATGTATTTCCACTGACTTTATTTCTAGTCTAATTAAAACATATTGTGAGGTTAAATGTACCAAAGTCCTGCTTGTAACGTTATAGGTGCTAAAAAGGAGTACTATAGTAATTAAGCTATTGAGAACAATCCATTCCAAAATAATTATGTCATGTCTTTGACTACATCAAACAAATCGTCAAGCAATGTAAAGATGACAATATAGAATATTGCTATCGATGGAGGTATAATTATTATGAGTAGACACATAGACATAAGATAGATAGATGGATAGATAGATAGATAAATAGATTGATAGATGGACAGATAGATAGATAGACAGATAGATAGATAAATAGATAGATAGATAGATAGATAGATAGATAGATAGATAGATAGATAACTGTCATATTTACCTAAAGTTTCGGGCGACTCTGCTCATCAGGTGACTGACTGGTCTGTGCTCACCAACATGGCTGACTCGGTGATGTTCACTAATAACAATTTTCGTTTATGGGCACAATACGAAAAAATTTCCTTGCGCACATTTCAGGAGAACTGAAGAAAAGAAGTTCCTCAAATATGCGCAAAGAATTTTTTTAGCATTGTGCTCATAAACATAAGCTTTGCTCTTTTTCCTCGTTTTTGGTGATGCTGCGGCTGCATATCGTTATTTCATCAATAGTGTGATTATCTGATAACATCCTTCACGCATATTAAGACTTTACCTTCACGCGGTCTATCCTGATTAGCAAAATCAAACGAACAGATGTAAAACCTCAAACGTTGTCGAGCACTACTCTAGGAATACAAAGGCGATGTTTTGTCGTCGATTAAAGATGGGTGTAAACATTTTATCTTGAAATATAATATCCCTTATTTGGGATAGTAGTTTGTTGGACTTGAATTACACATGAACTTAGTTCCTTGTTTTATACCAGCACGTATGTAAGACTGGATACAGAATTCGTTTCTTAGTGGAAATTAAATAAACAATCAACAGATTACATGATTTAAATTAACATTGTTCAAGAACAAAAGAGTTTCTAGTATAGTCTCTTTAAGTGCGGTTATTCCCAATGACATCACTGTTGACTACTGTTACAAAAAGGCCCGAGTGTATTTCGTAAAAACTTGATTGCACTATATCTGTAGGAGTAGCTTGTTATTTTTTTATAGGATTGTTATTTGATGATGGGAAAAGAGATGCAGTCCAAGCTACGAACATAAAACACACAGCAGAGTTAGGAAAAACGTTCTATGTAAAAGACGAACGTAACTTTTAACAAACCCAATCGAGGCTGCCTAATCGTTACACTGTAGTTATCATGGTTTCCTCCCGAATAATCCAGTGTCTGCTTATAGAGTCGCTCTAGATCTAGAATCTATTCGCCTCTACCGCTATAAAAAAAAATCAACGATAAGCTTATTAGGTTTTTTTTATCATTATTTTGTGTCCTCTTGTGAAAATTTTGATTGAGATTACCTGTAGTTCAAGTTGTTGCGGTGGACTACATAATGCATTGGTTTTTACAGAAAAAAATGTTTTGTACTTGCAACATTGACTTATGTATGCATTTGAGTAGTGACAGACCTACGCTTTTCTATCTCTCAAAAATAAATGTATACATTTTAAGACCCTTGAGGTTCACACCAATTCCAATGGCTATTATGGCTCTTTCGGATAGGCGTATCTTTTGGCGTAGGACAAAAGAAGCTGGTGTGATAACAGAGCTATTATACCCCAGTCCTATTCAGTTCCACCCAAACTAACTTGACCTTAAAGTTAAACGAACCGTCTCTACTAGCCATCCAGTGTTTTGTTTAAAACTGTATTTCTTTGTTTAGTTATGTACAAGGAAATATTTTAGTTTATAATGGAAGTGTCAAGGATATGAATAGTTAAAAAGTATTAGTGTCAAGTCTTGAATTCAATCATGTTCAATTTGACAGGTTGGGTGCTGAATTGAGTCATTTTTATGTTAAACTTAATCAGTATTCTATTCTTTTTTTTTAACTAAGAACTTTTATGTTAAAAGGCCAAAATTAGGATACTTCTTCCTACCCCTCAACAGTTTGCAAGCTGAGTCATCCGTCTAGGAATAATCAGAAAACTACAGCATGAAGCTCGGAAGGGAGAAAATCAAGATATTGACTCGTTTCTTTCACAAGCGCCTGAAATGATTGTGAAGGAATAAGAATGCTATGAAAGAGAGAGAGAGAGAGAGAGAGAGAGAGAGAGAGAGAGAAGAGACAGACAGACAGACAGACAGACAGAGACAGACAGACAAGGAGAGAGAGGGAGAGAGATAGAAAGAAAAAAGAGAGAAAAAAAGGAAGGAAGAGAGAGAGAAGAAGAAGAAGAATAAGAAGAAGAAGAAGAAGTAGTAGTAGTA
>BMAT01000173.1:16755-30626 GCA_019649035.1 Elysia marginata
TGTGTGCATCAAGCGTAAAAATTGGGAGCGCTGGCTATGAACAGAGAGGGTTAGAATTGTGCAGATGAAAGGGAAATAAGCGCGCCTGTCTGGCGCTGAGGGGGCAAGAAGGACGGCCCCAGTTCACCACAAATGGGAAGGGTGAGCGGGGGCGGAGGGGGGCGCCGAACACCTGTTCAACAGCAGTTTTGGCAAGGGCCCGCCTCATTCAGCGAGGGCTGGCGCCAGTCTGTCTGGCAAGGCCGAGCATTCCCACAATCTGAGCGCAGCTGCGAGCCTCGGCTGACTGCCTGTCTGCCTGTGCTGGCACGACCAACGGTAAAACTTGCATTAGAAACACTGGGGTTTTTCTCTGCGACTATTTCCTCGTTGTATGTAGAGAGAGAGCGAGAGGTTATCCTTCCGAATTTTACTCTCACAGTTGTTGAAGTATTCTTTGAAAGAAGTTCCCATTAAAACGCCATGTAAACATATTCCTGCATTTTTTTAAAATAAAGATAATGAAGTCTTTTCCTACACCAGGCATTAATTTGCACGTTTCTGAAATGTGTAACGCGGTTTTAACGTAAAGTGAATTTTTCGTGCGGCATTGCCATTGTGAAAGTAAACTGAAAACCAGTAATTAATGAGAGAACAATATTAATAGCAAACTCCCGGCGTAAATATTAAAATTACTCCATGTAACTGTTTTAAAGACGATATCATTACCATAAGACAAGACAGAAAGAAGAAGGAAAAAAATACAAAATCCGGATGCAATCACAAAAAACGCAAAAAGGAAGAAAAAAAAACAACCAGCTGACCCCAGTGTCAGGACGCAGAGGCAAATCGAAGGACACGTGACAGGTGCGCAAAAGGTTGATCTACTTAACATCCAAGTTCTGAAAACCAAAACGCAGGTGGCCTTATTTTCTGACTAACTAGGAGTTCAGAGATCACTATTGATGTGGGCGGGTCGAGGGTGCATATGGGACAGCAATAGGAATGCTCGTCTTTTGTGTGCTTGCAAAACAATTACGTGTACATGTTTTAACAAAACGCCTTGAATGCTTCTCCCTAATAAAAAAAAATCCGGCTATTCACATTGAAATAAAATCTGTACTTTCTCACCTAGTCTTTTCCTCATGTCAGAGCATCTAAAAATAATTTCCGAAGCGTAAGATCACTAAGCCTGGTAAAAAAAAAACCTCGGTTTTGGTGGGGGTGTTTGTTTCCTTTTTTTATTCAGTTTTAATATGTCAACACGGCACGACGTGTGTATTCTTTCCTTTCAAAGACAAATTTTATTTTATAAAAAGAAGATTTTCATGCAATTGTATCGAGTTTCTCCATTGCGTTTACAACAAGTAAATGAAGGCCTAGTGCTTTGTGGTTGCTCAGATCTGGCTGTTTCATTAAGCCAGTGAAGGAATGTGCACCGCGTGACATGTATTAATTCAACCTAGCCCAGGCTGAGCTGGATTAGGCTAAGACAATATAAGTGAATCAAACAACTTGAGTCGTCTACAATGGTTGTAAGCTGCGCTTTTCAATGGCCCTTCGCTGGGCTCACGAGAGGGGTTTATACGATTATTATCCACCCCTACCACCACCGGCACTCAATGGAACGGGGTATTTACAATATTCATGTACCGGTATATATTCGAATACCAGGTGGTGAGGAAACATACGTAATGAGTAAATCTAGTGAAGAATTTTTTTTACCAATAGTAAGTTGTCCCTGGACACCTGGCAAAGACCCCTCTCTAAATTAGTTTCTTGGAACGAGAAGGTTAAACCGTGGGCATTTGCTGGGAGTCTATCTCGGTCTCGGTAAACAGGCGCACAGGTGTGGGGGTCAGGCCGCATGCCGGGCAGGCCCAGGCCCAGACCAACAAACTTTCCCCAAGCCTCAGGTCGGTCCTCATCTTCGAAAATCTCCGTGACATGCACTATCACCCAGTGAGTCTTTAGGTAAGAAGTGAGACCAAAAAAAAAAACAACAACGAAAAAACGAGTGTCATCTCGAACCGCATTTCTCATCAGCTGGTCGATAATTCAGGACGGTATAAAAACAAAATAAACAGAATTATGAACGATGACCCTCCATAACAATGATTGTATGATTGATCAAAATATAAAAATCGACGTCCGTAGGCCTTGATGCGGCGATAGTGAGGAGATAGAAATCGAGCCATCTGGCCATCAAACATTGGCCAAAGTTTGTGTACTTATGACTTGTCGATTATAACAATTATTACTACTGTTGACACGCCAGTGACAGGCCAGCATGTGACATCATCCTATTCATTGTACACCACCATCACGGAGACAGACAGACTGGTGCGGCGCAGGTGTTGATTGCAGAAGGAAACTTGAGGACTGGTTTATGAGTTCAGTTGAGAAACAAGCAGGTACATGAAACACGGACACTCAGATAGAACAATCTGATGTTATTAAACTTTTTAGTGCTTGCTACTACTGCCCGTGAAATAAAGACAGGACTCGAGATGTTTAACGAAAGAAACTTATTTAGGGAAAGGAAAATTTTCCAGATTATTATAAATTCAGACGTCGAAAGAGTTTAAAAAAGTGGGAGACAAAGGACATTGTCATTGAAACAATCATACGCTATCGTACATAGAGAAACCAACCGTTGCAATAGAGAAAAAGGAGCCACGAAGTTGCCAAAATAAAACAGAAACCGATATCATCCCACGTTAGAGAACACCAACACAAAACAAACATAAATAGTATTTTTAAAGCTTGTTTCATTTTTTTTTTCTGGGATGCCTTAACCACCATGATAATACTAGCGTTCAACTCAATCATTCCCTAAGACATATATAGGACAATTTCACTGCCGCATGTTACAAGCGTTGAAAATAAAGCTATCTTTGAGGCGTGTAATTTATAGGCCCGTCGATAGTTAGATTATCGTTTATTCAACTAGCAAGATGTAAAGATTGGGTTATATAGTGACGGATTTAATGTAATATAAATGTATCAATTTACAGGAGATAAAGAGATGCTTTTCTTATAAAAATTAAATAAGCATCAATATTTTTAAGTTCTGTCCAGTATTGATAACAAGAACAGGAAGGGCACAATTTAAGACGATTTTGTTGATTTTTTAAAAATAAAAAATGTACGATGTAAAAGAATGAAATGTACACCCCCGTGGACGGGAAAAAACATGGGGAAAAACACGAACTGCTATAGCCGCAAAAGAATTTTCGAAAAGTTAAAAGAGGCAAATTAATAAAGACAATGATGTATGAAGGGCTACAGAAAAAGAAAATAAAGGTATAGACAACAAACTCTCTCTTGCGCACTGTGTAATCAAAACGCAAAGAAAGGATAAAAACATTAATTACAGCAGTACATACCTAATATTAATGGAGAAAATTCATTTCGAAGGTGGCCTGATATCAATGTCTAACGAAGATGACACTGAATTTGAGCTGAGGGATGGCGACCGTGGGGCCTGCAAAAAGCAAGACACATTTCTAAATTATAAAAACACAATAGCAGTCATGACTGTCTGTTAAATGGCTTACTTATTTGGGGCTGTGACAAAAGGTGGTTCGTCGTCAATGATGATGGATATAAAACTGTTTTAAGTGGTGAGAAAGAAAATATAAAAAAAGTCTGCTTCATAAATTGGAAAGACTAAGTACCCAACATCCCCTTTAAACTATTATGATTGTATGTTGTTGGTTTAATCTGAAAAAAAAAAGTTAAGGATCTGGAGAAATGAAAGAAATCATCTCTAATAAAAGCGTCGGGTGATACACAACAAAAAAGTACGTCTTGCGTTATTTTTAAAAACGACAGATTTTGAATGTGATCATTTCTTTCCAAGTAATGTATCTAACTGAAAGATTTACAAGTATATCGTTATAATGAAATTATAACATCAACCCAACTGTCGCACTGTCATTTTTTATGTTGATTCTGAAGTTACTTCATCGGTATATCCGTCAAAACAACCGACAGACGTAAAACCTTTGATCACAGCCTTATGAAAAAAAATTATATCTATAGGCAAAGCGTATAGATCTACATGTAATTTTCTTTTAATGCTAATGCCCATAACGTACTTTAAAAGGGCAAATAAACGATGAAGGGAACTCTCTAGATACTCTTATCACTTACATAAGAAGGAAGAAAAGGCATGCTTTTCACACCAGGCAATACTAAGAAACGAGCATATTTAACTGCAAAGTAATCGGCGCTGAAACTAAACAATTTTTTTTGTTTATTGTAGCGCGTCCCCATGAAAGACAACGCGCTTTTAATGATAATTGCCTTCAAAGACTAAACACCATTACATGTACACATGTAATACGAATAACAGACCCATATTGTGTTTTTGTAGTGTTACGTTCTTGTACGTCCTAAGGGGCCTCACATTCAGTGCATACAAAATGCGAGATATCCGTTTACGTCTCCTACAGTTTTACTTGCCAAAGAGCAAGGTATACCGAGTAAATACAGTCACTATACATTTATAAATAGATGCAATGAAAATAGTTCCATTATCCTCCGGAAGCTTTTGTTACCACAGGCCAGATTCCATCACACTGAAAAAAAATCGATATGGGGCCCCTGGGAGTGGGAGATTCTGACTTGGTCGATGAATCTTAACCTAGCAGGACGGATGGGACGGGAATGGAAGCTGATGAGCAGGGAGAGTGCAGACTGATCTCACACGCTGGTGCTATTTGAGTGAGAGAGAGAGAGAGAGAGAGCAGGAGAAAGACTGCCTTGACGTGGATATCCGATATATCGATCTTCTTTCCTGACGTGCGCTGCTGGGATGCTGGTGCCGACTTCAACCAAAGCACATCTCGGTGCCTGGTTGTTTGCATGTTCCGTACCAGGGCTTTGTCATAGCATAGCTCTAGGAGCATTCGAATTAGGGCTTAAAATGATGAGGAGAGATAGAGTCTACAGAAAGGCAGGGGAGGGAGGGGATCGACAGTGACGAGCAAGACAAGACCAATTATAAAGAAAAGTATTAATTGCCACTTTTACAAAGAAGGTACGAAAAAAGTTCCCCAATTATTTATTTCAATTATTTTAGACGTAACTCCTTTCAATACATCGGTCTAGAAACTATACAATTTCAATTTAAACATTTCCGCTTATGTTTACTCTATTTGCTCTTAGAAATAGATAATACCACAATTATGGCTAAGCATTGCATTAGAAAGAAAATTGGTAATGGCGTACCTGGCAAGAAACAATGTTTTCAAGGGATTTCTCTGAGAGAGGTTCTCTGGATTCGCCCATACCAAGAAGAGGTGATGATTGGGCACAGAAGGGATTTTGTCCACCCAGTTGTTGACTCAAATCGAGAATATAGTCTATAACATACTGTATGAGAACGGCTGCTTCGATGTTGCCTTTTTCATTCCTGGGTACGTGAGGTACCATGCCGCTCAGCTGCAACAGGCAGTCCTGAAACATAGAATAACATAAAGTCATGAGCGTGCGGCAGCCATCTGAAGTTTGATCTTTTCTTCAAATCCCGAATAGATGTGCAAAGAAATTATTAGATCTATTAAAATCGTTATTGTTGTGATATAATATATATAATATACATGTATATATCTAGACTAGACTCTAGGTCTTTTATTGGCTTGCTCAAAATAACCTAGATTCTAGGTCTGTTATTCCTTAACATATCTTTGTCAACAAAAAGCCTGAAGCCCGTCAAACACTAAACTGAAGGTCGTGCATATAATTATAAATAGCTATTATGCTAGAGATCTAGGATTGCTAGTTTTTTGCTTAAGTTTTAAGTAAAATAGCACAGTTGATCTGTTGCATAGAAATCTAGTTAGGTCCCCTATGTCTCGAAGCTTTAAAAGCCTACTAAGTGCAAGGTTATTTTAGATATTATACCAAAATATAATGAATATTTTGTTTCTATTAAGAGCTATGAATTCTTAATTCACTATTTATGAGCATTACTCAGCCCCTGCAAAACGTTGGAGTAGGTTTAAGTCTTTTAACTAAGGTTCAGACATCTAGACCTGGATCTAGATTCGTCGAAATACCTACATATAGATCTTGAAATAGACCTAGAGATTTACTCACTCTTCACATGTAAGAAATCTTTATTGGATTGGCATAGGCTCTAGAATTTAAGAATAATTTAAGGGGCTAAAAAGGTTAGGCTATTGATTCTAAAACACTAGATTTAGTCTAGACCTAAATCTAGATCTTAAGTTGGAGCATGTACTTACATTCATTTCCTCACTCAATCCAGTGTACTCGATACTTGTTGCTGCGGCCGCCTTCATGATGCAGTTTCGAGAATCTCTTTTAACACCCAAAATATTTCCTGATCGTTGACGCTCGCTGGCTTTCACTTTCATAGTGTTCTGGAAAATATACGGCTGCGTCTATACAGTAGATCTGCGAACCAAAAGAAAAGGATACGATGCCAAGAGTGAGGGCTTGGGTGTGGAACTAGAAGAGTATCGATTGATATCTGCCGGCCAGCTGAGAGTAAGAGGTAGCTTGAACAGAAAATGTGAATGGCTCTACGCCTGAAGTTCAGACCGATGCAAGAGATGCTAGCTCTAGAAAAAGAGCCAAATCACAGAACATGTATTCGCTCTGAAATCCAATTGTATGAAATTTCGGGATCCAATAATCCAAGGAAGAGTGACACTTTGGTAAGACGAATGATGGAATAACAATCTTGGGCCTAGGGTAATCTAAATTAAGATCTAGATCTAGATGTAGATTCTTATTTCAAACTGCGACAGAAACAAAATATCTCAATTTAAAAAAAGTGAACTTTGGTAAGATGAGATGCACAAAATCAATCTTGGAAACAAAACTAAAACCACAACTTTGATTGGTACATGTATAAAAAAGAATTACAACTAGACAAGCGATGTATCCTGACGGAGCTTTCGTGATCAACTGCAAGATTTCTTGCGAGAACACAGGAGCATTATTTTACGCTAAGATACGAAAAATTCCCACACGCGTTGTGTGCATCTTTAGGCTCCTCCCACCCAGCCAACCGACTGTGCGCGAGGGATACGGCAATCAGCCAATGAAAATGAGACAGTGGGAGATCCAGTTACTTTAAGTCCCGCCCATTATGTCAAGCAATGACTTTTGTTGTGCTCATTGTCGCGTGATTTCCCACGGTGTTTTTATTCTTCTCCCCACACACACACTGAGTAAGCGTTCTGATAATCAACAAAACGAACCTACTAGAATTAACAGTCATAAGAATCTCAGGATACCATTACATTACAAGTAAATTTTTATTGTTTCATACTGCAAACGAATAATAATAGAAAAACAAATAGAAAAAAATAAAACCTTAAGTGTTTTACTTGTCAAAAGGGAAGGAAAAAATAACCAACCAACCAAACAAAAAAAATCGTCCCTTTTGTTCATTGGGCTCTAACTCGAGTTGTACGTCTTTCTTTAATACATTGCTGGTGTAGATCTAGTCTATAGGGAATTCAAGTTTCAACAGATCCAACCTGCACCTGTGTTTTGCATGGTCTTAAAGGTAGCGTACGAAATCGGCTTTGACACATGGTAAATTGCTCTCGGGGAAGCGAGGGCCAGACAGAGCGGCGCCGATTCTGGTGACGTCACGCATACTCTAGCGTACAGACCTTTTAGAGACTGTAAAACACCAACAACCCACCCACCCCCTTTTCTCTCCGCTCCTTTCTCATTTCTTACGGTATTGAAGGCGCCACCATGCATTCGGTCGTGGGCAACTGACCTGGTGTCAATCAGGCGTCACTTCAAAGGCAGTCTTAACTAACCTCAAGATGTGCATTAAATTTTGTCACTTTAAACTTTACTAGCTGGTTGTTTGGGGGGGGGGGTGTTTGTTTTTTTGTGTTATTTTTCATTCGTGGAATGGAAGTACGCACCTGCAAAAATTAATATGCATAGCGTTAGAAGCCATGATAGAGGTGTCTTTAAATGTTTACACACAATTTCATACCAAGGGTGGCGCCAGTAAGGCGGCGGTCACAATGCCCGCCCGCCCCAAGGCTGGAGACAGTTACAGATTGTAAAGGGACGTGTCATATGATGGGCAACGCTTGAAATAATTATCGTTTGCCTAACATTTGAATGAAGTTAGCGAACTCAAAAAAATGTTAGATGTGAGATGCCAAACCGAAGGGTAGATAACGGTCAAGTTGCTTCAATTTATGGGTTTTTTTCGGTTAGCTTACAAATTATATTGTAAGGTATACAAGATTTTGTGAGGTGACTTTTGACAATAGTACATGTAGTCACTGTAAGTATTTTAAATGCTGTATCGACACAGATTCCGTTCATTCATTATTTTTCCTCTTGTTCTTGTTGTTATATTCTTCTTCTTCTTCTTCTTCTACCGGCTCTGTGGCCTAGCGGTAAGACACTCGCTCAGAGATCGGGAGGTGTGGGTTCGATCCCCGGCCGAGTCAAACCAACGACTTTAAAATTGGTATTAGCAGCTGATCCGCCTAGTGTCTGGCATTATGGATTTAGTGCTAAGTCTTGTCGGCCCGATGTCAGGATAATGTGACTGGGTATGGTGTATGCAACCGCTCCTTACATCACAGTGTGGCAGCACGCTTTCAATTGTCCCAAGCGTAGTCTCTGATATTATCTTGTAGTTAAAAAAGAAATGTTAAAATCGAAACAACCTAACATCTTCTTCTTCTTCTTCTCCTCCTCATCATCATCGTTATCATCCTCATCCTTCTTCTTCTTCTCTTTTAGTACTAATATAGTAGTGGTAATAATAGTAGCAGTGGTAGTAGTAGTGGTGGTGATAGTGGCAGCTGCGATAGCAGTACTTTTTGGGTTGTTTTTTTTTTTCAACAACAGCAGGATCAGTCATAGTTTTTTTTAACTTGAGCGGAGGTTTAAAAGTATATTTATGTCTATGAATTTATATTTTCATAATAGTATTATGTATCTCATTATTCTGTTCAAGTATGCTATATCTGAGAGTAAGTTTCCTCTATAGATGGAAGATGTTCCCTTTTTTTTCCTCCTTTCTTCACTATTTCTTTTATAAGTACAGGAACTATTACTTAAACTTACATAAACAGAAACAAAGTATCTGGCAGATGACTAGAGTGTTGCGCTGATTCAATTCCAAGAGGATAATTCAGTCTCATTGTAATTTTTTTTAAAAGGCAAGGCCGTTTTTTTTTTAATTTATTCTCTCTGACTGAATCAAACAGTAAGAAGGTATATTTGCACAAACTGGTTGTTATATTGTATGAAAATTTAACAAAATTGTCCGTACATGAGATGACGTTAATGAAATCTGACACTATATTTATTTCTTTTGTACCGATCTACTCTAATTGAACTCTGAGGCCCTTCTGAGCAAACTAATAACACTATATGGATTTTTTTGTGTTCCTAATCCTAGGAAAAAAAAACTGTGAACAGAAAAAAAAATTAAATTAAATGATGCGACCAAGTGCAAGACTATTTTATCTTCACCAAAGTGTTGGTCTACATCTGTTGGTTTGATGCATTTCAGCGGAGAGAATTTGGGCTAAACCAATAGGAGAAAAGGCAATTCGATCTATGATAAATACCATCTGGCAGTGTGGCATATTACTCTAAAACGTCAAGCACTCCTCAGATTCACTCAGTAACGTAGGTCTACAATGTAAACTATGGTAAATGCTCGTTCTAGTACTAGCAGTCTTACTCTTAGCACCCACCAAAACTTGTCCGTAAACTGTCGCGAGGGGCCTGGGGAACTTTAACATAATAAGGAAAGATACTTTCCCCCAGACTGAATTTATCCGCATTCCGGTTTATTGGAACCGGCTACAGTGAAACCGGCACTGAGCTAATTTTTACTTCGAATGAATACTGAATAGACGCTAAAACGAAATGAACCGTGCGCATGATCTAGATATAATTATGTGATACTCACTGCCTATAACGCACTTCTATAATATTTTCGGATTGACAATATTTAACTTCTCTTTCAGTGATTACTAAACATTGATCAATTTTTTCACATTCTTGGTTTCATTTCTTTTCCTATGAAGTGTATTTCTACTTTTGTTGTGTGTTTTTTTAAACGCCCTAAAATGAAAACCATGCTGTTGAAATTAAATTCCACGATCAAATCCTTTCATGCTGCGCCATGTAAATAAAGAAATCTGTTCTAGTTGTTAAATGGACTGTTGCAATTGACGGTTTAACTTTTTTTTCTGATTGTTTATATTTCCTAATTCCTCAGCAAGTATAATTGTTGCCGTGGCCTTGTTGTTAAGCTTTGATCTAAAAGGATGCAATTGCATTGCACATGCATAAAGTTTTAAGAAAAAATTTATTTAATAGATTTGAATGACTTACTGGAAATTTGGCTCTTTAGGAAAGCGCACATCCCATTTTAAAGTACAACACACAATACCCATAACTTACCATTTTGGATTATCCCACTGACTACTCCAGATCCAGAATGATGTTCCTAAATCCGGTTTGATCATCAGTCTGAATAAATTGTGGACAAGACTCAGTAAACCGGTTATTATATTGATTTTACGGATTCCCGGTTCTGTCCTGGCGAATCCAACTCCAAGGGGAGTGAAAGAATCTACTCGGTGGCGCCGGTCAGACTGTCTTCCTCCATCTCGGCTGCTCCTTTGGCTTGTTCGGGTTTCACAATTGGGTGATAAGTTCTCACCTGTGAAAACAAGATGTGGGAGCGCGAGCCGAGCGGGCCGGCATTCGATAGTGGTACGTGCTGGGGATGTTGAAGCTAGATAAATAACTCACTGACGCTTCTCATCATTTCAGGCTTCTTGCTCTTGCTACTTGTTAATGTTAGTTACTCTCTGTGCTCGTTATAACTGGGGGAGAGAAACCTACACTAGCAAAGGTATCTTTAACGTCTCCTGATACCCCCAGGCCTTGTCATTTCAGGCTGTACTTAGTACAAGTGGCCAAAGATAAAAAAAAATATTAGTGGGTTCATATTGAGCCACAGTGTGTGTCTAGTGGAACCGCCCAACGATATCATTTTCTTATTTTATTATTAAGATAATTATCACAGTATAGTAGCTGGAGCAGAAGAATAAGCAACAATAGTAGCAGCAGCAGCAGCAGTAGTAGTAGTAGTAGTAGTAGTAGTAGTAGTAGTAGTAGTAGTAGTAGTAGTAGTAGTAGTAGTAGTAGTAGTAGTGGTAATAGTGGTAGTAGTAGAAGTAGTAGTCACACCTGTTACCCTTTTTTGATCTAGATGATGGTGATGATGACAAATGTATAATAAAATGTGAATAAAGAAGCAGAAATGGGTAAAGGAGCATAATAAATTACAATGTCTTTATAAAGAGGTTAAACTCAATGCAATGGGAATTAAAGATTAAGATAATGAACTTAGTTTGTTAAGGTCAAAGACAGATTTTCTTTCCTCAAATACAATGACAACCATCAATTCTGAGACATGAAAAGATACATCAAATGATCTTTTATTTTGATTTGTGCCTGTCCAAAGTTTAGATTTCTGGCTGTTGCTTTCGTCGCGAAGCACATACATACATGTTATGTGTACATACATATTAAGTATTTTTATTTTAATAAGAGCGAGCTGACCTGAATATCAGAATTGAACTTACGACCTTGACATGGCGCATATTTTGCATCATAAAATCTTATCAACAACTATTCATTCACTAAAAACTTAAGACACCTAGGCGGAGATAAGGCCGGTTACGTGGGTGGGTGGCCATTATCTAAACACTCAATCAAACACTATCTCTTGTTCACCGTAAACGGAGAGACTACCTAATCAAATCTTTATCAGGAAAAGATTCATTCATCGTTGTCTGTTTAAACAGCTCTGGAGATCACTAGAGGAGATAACGTTGTCTATAAAAATAGAATGCATACATGTAAAAGTGGGTACGGTAGCCATAAAGATTGGGATATGATCACGTTGAATCTCCTTCAGCTGTACATTTGATTAAATTGTCTACAGGTATGGTACACTGTAACTTAGAGTAACAAAAAAAATCCGAACTCATTTTGTATCCTGTAAGACTAAGAGACTCAATGAATAACTATGTTATCGAGAACTGTTGGTTTCTGGGTGAAATGTATCATGAGACAGCATGTTTACATCGATGCCGTTTCCTCAGCTTGTGTAGTCTCTCTGTCTAAGGTAAACGGTTTCTTTCCGCTTAATTTGTTTAGTGTTCGTGCGGCGGCCTACCTCCACAGATCTCACTATTTTGTAGCTGTTGTTACGTCTTTGACAGAACATGACTTAGATCCAAAGAAATCTAAAAATTTAGATTTCTGTGCTTAGATCTTAGATTTTATGCGCCACGGGCCCGCGCAGGAGGACAAAGCCCATAGCGGATGGAATCCAAGATGGCTGATGGAATTACGGGACTTGTCAGCCAAAAGTCTGCTGTAAAACCTACGCTACCTGTAGGTGTTATTAGGTCATACGTTATCGTCACCGACGCGCAACGTCTGCATTGCATGATATAAGTAGGGTATATATTCTAGTTTTCCTCCAAACTCGAAGTTTCTTTCCTAGCAAGGCGAGCTTGGAGAGAATTTGATCAGAACCGATTATACACATTGCAGTCATATTATTTGAGGCTTACAACAAAAATTAATCCTGTGGAAAATTTTCAAGACTTCTTTATAAGAAAGAGACGATGCAGAAAATTATAACTGGTGTACAGCAACGCTTTTGGAAAAGTAATAATTATGAATAGTAAGACAGACTTACACAGAGACATGCAGAGGAAGAGAGGGGGATATTAACATAAGACCTGTTGATGATTGCATTTTTCTTCTTATTCTTATGTGCAAAACGATTCTGAAGAAAGCAAACAAATGTTACTTATTGGTTAATTGCTGCCATAGATTCTAAAATTAGGTAAGAACTGACAGCACTGCGTGTTAAATAGAAATGAAGGTTTCGTACAGAGACATCAGATTTCTTTAGGGGCCCTATGTTTCTGTTATTACGACCCACATCAGCTGCTGCACTCATTCAACTATTGACATTTCCCATGTCAGTGTAAACAAACACTCACTCGATGCTGCTAGAACTGTGAAAGCATGCCACGAGGTGACAGGTCACAGAGCCTGTGTGTCACTGAGCTGGGTGTAAACACTCACATAACTCGAGCAGAACTACAGGCAACAGACAGTGCTACGCTTGTAGGGCGTGGGAGGCGATCAGTCTATGTCTCTTTTGAAACAATCAACATAAGGCTGTAAAGCTCTCAATCCTTATGTCTGGTCAGAAAACGGCTACAAATATAAGAAATATATTTTAAATCATATAATAGTACATGTGCTTACTCATCACATTAGCCTGCCGCCCCCGCTTAGTCTGAATTCATACTTGTCAAAACATTTGATAGGCTAAAAAGAATGCACATACGCAAAGAATATTTAAATCGCAGGTCAAAATTTTATTTCACTTGCACATTTTGCTAGAGTAATTTTTTAAAATTACATAACAATTGGTAGCGGTAAATTTATTGTCATTTGTTATCAAGACGTAAGATATTTTGTCAAAGCATTTTTGTGCAGCTCAAAGACTTCACACTATCAAGCTGTTTCTTGAATGTAATAATGAATGAATGAATTATGTTGGTTGTTAAAGGCCATGAAACAAGAGATGGGAGGAAATAAGTCTGTAAAATAATTAGGCTTACAGTACACTAACTTCTTCCGAATACAATGTATACAATAATGTATTTTTTCCTTGTGACTGAAAAGAAGAGCTTTACAAACAGAACAGAGATGATACTAATAAAATAATGGTAATAATAAAAATAATCATACTAAATCTTCTTAATTTTGTCAATTTAATAACAACAAAAAATAATGCCTCTTTT
>BMAT01000173.1:31602-45261 GCA_019649035.1 Elysia marginata
TCTCTGTGCTGTGGAGTGGTTTATAAGCAGATTGAAGCTCTTCAACTTGGTCAATTTTTGTAAGGTGTCCCATCAATTGCTTTAAAACTACCTTCTCAAGTAGCAGCAACAGCAGCAACGCCACCACTTGAAAATATAGCTTCTATATCCATTTTACACCATTTCTCCCCTCTTTAGTGATTGGGTTTCTCAGGCCATCTGCAAAACATTTGCAATGTATTTCTCATTAGATGTTAATGTTAATATACAATGAATGTGTGGACAAAAGAATTGGGCGGGTTTTAAAAAATGCGGAAAAAAACCACATAACCAACATTGAAAAAAAAAACATTTACTAATGTGACCATCCCTTTTCTTTTTGCTTTTGAATATTGAGAGACTCCAAAATCCTTTCCAACTACTGTACTGAAATAAAATGTCATATACACTGCCAAATAACATTTAAACGACTATTTTATTGAAAAAAAGGCAAATTTATCATAAAAAACATAATCTTTGATCATTCATTCAGAACTTGCTATGATAGAGATATCTGATGTAGAATGGTTTGCAATAAAAGAGGAATAAATTAAGAAAACCAGTCTGTATAAAAGTTTTTAAGATCAATAGTTACACCATGAAGTCTTTATGTCCACATATGAAACATAAAATTGTTAAAAAAAAATATATGAAACTTTGCATTTTTTAGTATAGAGTTTATATAGCACCTTCAAAACATATATAACTTTAAAAGCATGGCTGATAAAATATATTTCATTAAAAGATTTATCTAAAAGCAATTTTGTATATTTCAATAAAAGATTTATCTAAAAGCAATTTTATGCATACCAAGTGTAACTGACACACAATGAATAAAATTTCTTTCCTAAAAAATAGAAATTAAGTGAGGCTGTTGCTAAAGGTCCAACTTTAGAACTCATTATTTGTGTCTCAAAATAAAAAAGCATGGTTCTGATATTCTAAATTTTACACACATCAAATCTAGTTAGTTACTTTTGTCTTTTTTCCAGTATAAAAAGATTTGATTGAATTTGCAAAAACAACAAGAACAAAAATAAATGTTTTTTCTCTCCATTTTTTGTTGTTCAAATCTGGATATTACAGACTTTAAGCTGCAACGCGTGAGTATGACGCGAACGTCTGTGGGTCTATTTTTAGAAACTGGTTTCATTAATTTTATAGTTTCTCAATCTGCTTTCCCGATTTTCATGTACGCGTAGTGAGACACGGTGCGTGTGCTAAAGGTCTCTAATGACAATACTAAGACGTGAGAGGTCTATTTGAGCCTAAGTCATTAGGGTTTATTTTTTTTGGCTTATCTCACAATCGTTTCTGGGTAAATCAGCACACTAATAGGATTTATCTGGGTTTTTTTTCTCACTAAACTTTCTTGGTAAATTAGCAATAAAAAGTTAGACTTTAAATTAGAGAGTAAAGGATGGGTTCCTAATATTTTTCTCAGATTTGTTGAAGAGCAAGGCTTCAGTGTCTTCAGAAAAGAAAGTGGGCTTCCATATTGGAAGAGGGGAAAATAATGTAGATCTAGATTTGTGTTGGCCAACGTTTTGCATTTGTGTTGGCCAACGTTTTGCACATAAATTTAAGTACAATCATACAAGATTAATACGATATAAATCCTTGAAAATGAGGTTTCAAAAACAGTAGCGGAACTTTTCTGGTGTCATTTCCAGGGGGGTTTTAAGCATTGAAACTAGCATGTGCCGTTTCATAATTATGCTGATATCTGTTTGAAAAAAATATTTAAGACAATGTTTGAATGAATAGAAATGGAAATAAAATAGGGGAATCTGATGCCTCTTGAATGCAATATTAAATTCTAAACCTCAGATTTAATTTGGTGATACACATTTTGTTTGGACTCGCTTGTTGTTTTCCTTAGATGACTAAATAAAACTTTAATACTGTAGTATTCTTTGGTGTTGTCTTCTTGATAAGGGACGCTAGTTTTGTTTTAGATCTAATTTCATTCATTCGCTAGTTACATGTAGATAAAATACTTGGAAAAAAACTACATGTAGTTTTAGACCAGCTTCTAAGCTTCATCAGAAAGGTGGACTGATTTTCAGCACTGAGATGCCACTATTCATTATAATTACTATACTAGTTAGGCCTATTCTTCATTAACCTTCATTTTGTCAGTAACGTTTTTAAACGGTAATTAGGAATCACGCATCCGATTGCACAGGACTCTTTGTTTCTGAAAATCAGATATAGACTTTGTTACCATAAAGTTTGGGCTTAGCTGGACTGGCACCCCTGAATGGAAATCCCTCCCCAATAGGCTCACAAGCATAACAAGACATAGATCCAGAGCTATCTTCTAGAATCTAAATTTTATATAAATCTAGATCTATATATTATAGGTCCTAATTTTGATGTAAAGAACAAATGATACCACTTTTTTGCTTCTTGCTCAACAACTTCAAGAGGGAGCTTAGAACCTCAATATAGATTCTATTGCCAATTCGAACAAAACTACATACTAAATCTAGATTAACAAAACATCCTTTCCAAACTCAATTCAATTCCCAATTCTAAACTCAGTTTTATTTCTTATAAATTTTAGGGGGAAAAACAGCAAGACTTCTTGCTATTCGTTTGTTTTGCCATTTTAACTGATTTCTAAAGCTGTGTCTACGAGAAAAAGTGGAGATTGTGAAAGTATGGGTCTAATCAAACGCAAAATCGACTAGCATAAATGGCGAAACTGTTTTAGAAAGGTGCCGGTTGTTTAAGATACTCAAAATAAGTTCCCCGAGAAAATAATGAACATTATTCGTTTTTTTTTTCTGTTATTCTTGGAAAAGAAAAGTCCTTAACGACCATAAACAAATTCTGACCTCAAATTGATTTCCTTTACAAAAGAAATTTCCCTAGTAACAGCTCAACCCTAGTTAAGTCAAGCCCCACGTCAACGATGTTAGGATTGTTTGTTTCTTTTTTCTTTAGTGCTCTAGGCATGATCTCTGACTTGACATTACTTTTTATCTTTTTTTAATCACAGTTTATTTTCACTGTTTGTAGAAGGACAAAAAATGGCTAGATCTAGAGATCTATTGGTTATATTTTAATGGAGCTAAGGTCTAAACTGTCATTACCTTTTCCTTGCATGCAAGACAACCCAGAGCTTGGAAAAAAATTATCATTTGAAGACAGCAGCTTTTAAGGGTTTACATAAGAATATTAATCAATTAAATTGAGGGTTAGGCTCATTTTTGACCTTGGGAAAACTGAAAACTAGCCAGTGTAAAAGCTAGATGGTGTGTTCAACAAAGCAATTTTTTCTTGATACCTTTCAGAACGGTACGATTAGTGATGCGCTCTAGAGAGGTGCGCTTGCAAAACAACAGAATTTACAAATTTGGTTGGTCCACCTTTTCGAAGAAATTTCCATCCTAGGGCATAGAAGCTAAAGAGAGCGTTTGTTTAGCAAGTTTTTATGTTTATAAGTTGACTAAATGGAGTCACGTAAAAACTCACGCCTTAATATGCATAATTCTGGAGCAAAAAATAACACAAAGAAAGGGAACCATAGGCCAACCTTTATATATAAAGTGAGATGAAACTGTACCTAGATCTAGATAATTATTTTTTGTTTTACATCTAATCTATATTGGGGTCTAAAACTACATGCAGATTTAGGTCTCGGTTATTCTAAGCCATGAGTAACGCATCAACAATTTGACAGGGTTTGTAATACAACCTCATAAAGGGTTGTTTTTTTTTATTTTGTGCTCTTAGTATGAGTTTTTAGTTTAGGCATGATTACTACATCTATCTGCCAGGCCTGTTAATGACAGTTCATTTTCATTGCTCGTACAAGGGACAAATTGGCTTATAAGTCGATGTCAACGACTTATTGTCTTTAACTTTAAGTACATTCTCTACTTTGAAAAAAATAAAAGGAAACACGTCATCAAAATCAGCAGAGATACATTTATTACAAAACAGAGATTGAGCAGATTTCCATCTACGTAGGCTATTGTTTACAGGTAAATTATGAAGTTCTTTGAAGGACAATTGTTCCCGAATCACATAATGTAGAAGGGTCGACATAATTATGCAGTCTTTTAATTTATTGGAAAGTAGAATCAGAACAGTAAAAAATAATCGCTTGCTACTTTAGGTCTCTGAAAAATAATTGTCTTTTTGGTGCACTTATTAATATGAATGTTAATTTAATTGCTCAAAGAAATGACCTGACAGACCCGAGAAATAACCAAAAATAAGAGAGAGAGAAAAAAGGGAATTATTGAATTTTAGCACAAGTTGCTTCTTGGTTTTTTGTTTTCTGGAAAATTTGATTTAGCACGTTTATGTTTACGTCTATTTTAACTACTTGATGTTTGGGTACTCGACCAGGTCGGGAAAAGGATAGAGCTTTTTTTCTTGTACATTGTTTTTATTATGCATCGGACTGTCTTTTTATTTCCGTAGGCTTATTGTCTGTTGTTCCAAGTTTTCTGTCTTCTGAATTTTGATTCTTCTTTTATCCCTCTTTGTTGTCTAGACTATTTTCTTTTTCGTTAATCTACCAGTCACTCTACATGTATTTTCCTTCCAGTTCCACTATCGATAATTATCCACTCTTTTTTCCCTTTTATCCTGACTGTTAATATGTTTTTGACTGCCTGTTTCTCTCTCTCCCCATCTCGGTCTGATTTTTTTTTACCTCTAGTGAGTTCTTATTGCAGGAAGATGTTGATCTAAACCTAGTCTAGATCTAGACTAACTGAAGGATCACAGATTTAAACCTAGAAGAGCTGAACTGAGTACTATCGCCGTTAGATCTGTAGGAGACAGGTTGATTTGGATTAGATCTAAATCTTGGTTTGCATTTTGTCAAGTTAAGGGGATATCGTGCTAGGTCTAGAGCTCTACAGTGTTTTGATAAACAGTGTGCGTAGCTTTGCAGGATCCCAAAATGGCCTTGATTATTTTCATTTCTTTAATTACTTCAGAGATAATTTAAGTAGAGTCTATGTTTCACTCTAGGGGTAGAGTGAAGAAATGATGAGAGTACCGTCCCTTTGGCCCGGCTGGCTAAAGGCCTGATGGAAGGTGCGGGAATAGGTGAAGTCCATAGATCCCGTTCAAGATTTAGAAATGTTGGACAATTTTGCAGTGCTAGTATAAATTGCAAAAATGCAAGGAACAAAACAGAATGTAAAGACATTTCCTTCCACTTGTTTCCCAAGGACGTAAAACGGTAAGTTTTATGATAATAATGTTATTTTCCGGTAGGCCTATAGATCTAAACACAAGCCATTGGCTTTGTCACAGCTTGTGACGGGGCAACATAAATCTTGATCTAAAAGAGAATCTATATCTAATCTAGATTATTTTAGATTTAGGTAGGTCAAGTTTTAATCTAGATTCCACATTTAGATATAAATCTTCAAGTTTTGGAAAGGATTTCCAGTGAAGGGTGCCACTCTAGCAGAGCCTTTGAGTGTTTGAGGTTATCTAGAATTTAGGTCTAGTTCAATGTTAACTGCCTTATTTTTTTTTCAATAAAGAGTCATGTGCAGTGACATCCATCTAGATTGTTTAGATCTAGACTGTACTCAGGTATTATTGGCCCATTCTTTAATGCTGTATGTAAATTTATAAAGCATTGGCATATTTTTGGTAAGTATGGTTATAAAGACGAATTCATAATTAATTATTCATAGTCTACAGGATGAAGGAAGGGGATGGGGGGGGGTTATACATGAGTGGGTACTCTTAAAGAATTGAGGTCTGTCTAGTGTCGAGACTTTGCCAGTTCAATATAAATATACCGATTCGACTTTCTATACTTTAGCAGGTCAGATAGAATTTAACTTGCATTGCTTGTTTTCAAGTGTTCATCTTAATAAGGAATGGGTCAAAACATGAAAAGAAAACAAATATTGTCTTACTAAAAAAAATAAAACACTAACTATTAACCTGTTAAAGCAGTCGAATTGATATATTTCTATTCAAGAAGCAAAATCTCAACCACCGCAATGCTTTAAGACTACCCAAGGGTGCCACCCTAGCTAAGCTTCAACTTCATGGTAGCAAATTCTATACACAAATAGAATTTTAGAAATAAATGGCCTAGTGCATTTAGATGCATTATTTTTAATTTTAAAAAATATCAAAATGAAAGGTAGTGAGGAGAATAGTTATAAAAAAATAGTGACACCCCACTGCAGAGTGCGGAAAATCTGTCAAACAAAGTGCAGTACAAGTATTTAAAACCTACATTTGTTTAGGATTTAATTTTCTGTAAATTTGTATAAGCTTTGGTTACAAAGTAACACATTCTTTTGCTTTCTTTTTCATCTTCTAAGGTGTCGCATATGGACACAGAATTCAAGACGAAAAGACTTTATTGGTTTATCAAGAGAAGAGATACAGAGAAAGCGTCTTGTGCTTTGCAGTGAGCAGTGTTATCTTTAAAAGAATAATTCAAATTTGAAAATACTTTTAATTGAAAAACTTTCTAGCAAATCTTCAAACTGATTGGCATTTGTATGATTGTATGACTTCTCATTGTTTGATTGACTTTATGGATGCAAAATATAATAAACCCTTTGGTGCACATTTAAGTGCACTTTTTTGCTATATAGCCTAATTATTGATTTTATTAGTCTTTTAGTCCACTTGTGTTGTTCTACTTATTGTTTTTTGTAGAAGCTTCATAGTTTATAAAATTTGTGTTGTTGATTTCAGTTCCAATCATTGAAGTATTAGTGTCTGATCCTCTTTAGCTTGCCCAGAATCACTTTGCTTGACTCTGAAAATTTTAATAACTTGATTTCATGTTATAAAATATAAATCGTAGTAATTTGAAACTATTTAAAGAGTATGTATTTAATTATTTCAAATGGCTAAAACATTCTGCTACTAAATAAATTAAAAAGATGACCCAGCAGTAACACAAATACTACTAAGGGTGCAATGCTGTCAAAAACGTAGTAAAAAAGAAACTTTTTTTCATGGTAAATAAGCCATGATAAGTTAAAACTATTTAAAAATATTTATTGATATTATGGTAAGAACTGTTGCTAACAACTATTTACAGAGTGTATTTTAATAAAACTGTAACTAAGCATACTTAAAACATTCTGTTTACACTTTAAATGTCCAAACCTATTATTTCATAAATTTTCTAAGAAAATACGAAAAATTACCAATAAGAATTTTTTTTGTGCTGCTAAAGTAATATTCTAAAAAACTACCAAATAGTAACTTAAAACCATTTTAAAAGTGCAATACTGGTAAAAAAAAAAAAAAAAAAAGTAAGACCGTCAGATTGACATTGTACTGTATTTATAGAATCTGGCTGTTAGCCAGTCAGAACAAAGGGAAATAACCCAAAAATCGTCCTAATACAATTAAAGAGGAAAAACTCGGAGTAAAACATCTCTACTTGAATTATCTCTGATTACTTTAAATCTATTTCGGCAAGTAAACAGGCTCAGGTATTAGTTTATTGAACCCAGCTGAATCCGACTTTGATAGTATTAGGTTTTTACCCCACAGCGTAGGATGTAGGCCTATTGAACGACGCTCCCAAACGCGTCAGCGAAAAAAAAATAAATGAAAGACCGTGGTAGACTGTGACTATGCCCGGTGTCATGCTGTCCTACTCTTCACCTACCTGAACCGGATTTGGTCCTCGGTTTTTTTTCTCATACCATCTACCATTCCCTACATAAACCAAATCTGTTTAAAAAAAAAACATACATTTGCATGAACCGATTCCAACTTTTCACGAATGTCTGTAATATAGCTTTCTTGAATAAAGCAAATCAATTTCAATGAGTTTGATGGGAAGGATTGGGAAAAAGCCATTAGTTCATCTTTTCCTTTGGAAATCGTTAAAGGAAAAAAGCTGCAAAGTTATAACTGCACCGTGCTTCCTATAGAAAGTGAAAAATGTGTAAAAGCTAGATCTAGAATTATGTATAAGTCTAAAATGAAAAATAATTAACGTCGCAGCCTTGCGCCTACACCTAGTATGATGGAGACAGCTACCGCGAAGCAAAAGAAACACAAGCATCAAAAATAGATTTCAAAATCGTCAGCGAGTCAGCATTTTTAAGGATTATCCCAAACAGATATTGGCGTAGATTAGAGTAGGAAATAGAATAATTGTACCCGATTTCAAGAGAGCACATGTCGAATGAGTTCTTCAATCCATTACGAAATTGTAACAGCGAACTCCATGTTACGCAAACCCTTAGCTAAACATAATGCCTGTATTTTTAGGACCTCTTAATCATATTCTCAAGCGATTATTTACAAGGTTCGTAGACCATCAAGGCTAAAAACGATGCAAATCATCAAGGAGAGAGGATGGAATGCTCTCTCTTCTATAATTGTTTACATGCTGACCAGCGGCGCAAGAACTTAGGTCACGTGAGAGATATTTTTAGAGAAAACACCTAATACGCTATGCCTTGTTCCTGTCTTCTTTTGGGTTATCATATTCCTCGTGTTCTTCCGGCTTTTTTTCTAGAGTGTGTTTTTCTTGAAATTTATCGTGTTTAATGTGGCCAAAACATTATTTGAGTTTGTCTTGTGATACTTGGCAGAAGTTTTTCTTCCTTCATGCCACTTCATTTCATCTTCCCTCACTAATGGTTATGGTCACACATGAAATATTACTTCTAATAACCGAATCTATCGAATATAAAACAATTAACACCAAAGTAAAGAACCCAATCGATATGTTAAAACTTTATCATTATCCTCGCACATTTTAAGCTCATGAGTTTGTTTGTTACCCACAAATTTTTCCGCTTAAATTTTACGACATTGTGGGTGCTGAGGTAAAAATCCCACATTTTACGACATTGTGGATGCTGGGGTAAAAATCCCACATTTTACGACATTGTGGGTGCTGGGGTAAAAATCTCAATACAGTAGAGCAATAGAGATATGGAGCTTACCAACTTCTTGTTGTCGGTTTTTTTTTGTTTGTTTTTTTATTATTAATTTTTATTCTACTTCTGAGACGTTCAACTCAATAGTTGAATACGCTTTATTTATTCAAAGAACATTAGTTAGAATTTGAAATTTCATATTGCAAGATATGATATTACACGAAAACTTTGCCATTCGATCTAGAGTTTCTCATGGGAGAAGGCATCTTCCACGATAAAGGCGATGATAAGGAGTGTAACATCATGGTATACGAGTAATATGAAATTGGATCGGAAAATATTTACTTTAGAGAGCAGTAAGTTTTCTTTGTCATTTTATGTAATGAAAAATCTAATGAAAGATAAAGTTTAACAAAGAAAGGGGAAAATCGACAATGTATGAAAACAATAAACTTGAGCTTAAAATTATCTGAATGAACTAATACCAAATTTTGCGTTAATTTGGATAGATCAAATTCCATAGATATATTATTTGTACATGTATTAAGACTATTACACGTATTAAGATAATTCTTGTGGTAAAAAGTTTGATTCATAAATGAAAAGAAAGCTTCAGGCATGAACCTGTGCTGGGCACAGCTCTGTCTAAGAGTATTAAGTTCTAACTCTAACTTGAGTTTAGATCCTATCTGAACATCTCTCTGCGTTAATTCGTTTCGTTATGTTCCACTTCCCGAATTCCAGGTGTGGTATCCGTTACACCCCGGCCAGCTGTTGTTTGTCTCTCGTGCTGTCAGCGAGCGCCTGTCTTTTGTAAAACAAAATCATCAGGCTGAAATTTCGTAACGACAAACAAAGTCAGGAATACACGTAAATTTATGAGACGCGGCGCCATATCCATCTAACAATCGAGAGTTTTGAACTTAAAAAAATATATGTAATAATTGGAAAGAAAGAAGATGACTTGTATTACTGTCTAAGAAATTTTCAACAAAGCTGCGTGAGCTGCTAGAAATGCAAAGGTAAGTTTTGCCAGTCCATGATAATTTGCAACAAATGGGATTCTATGATGTTTTGTGGAAAACAAAAAGCTCTTAAAGTTTTTAATTTGCTCTTCATGGTTCTACAACAAAGATAAAAGGGGAAAGAAATAATTATGGAACAACTTCAGTCGTGCAAAATATTGTAAAAACACTTGCAATAAAAAGTCTGCGATTACCACTTTCGTGAATTACCGCATGGGGGAGTTTTGGACAGTTCTTTTGTTTTCCACAAAGCATCATAGAATCCTATTTGTTGTAAATTACTCTTTGACAGGTTCATAAACGGACAAACCTACTTTTATCCTGGGGCACAGCACTGTCTATGACAATGAGTAATCTAGTGTCTAGATCTAGATCCTATCTGAAAAAAAAACATCCCTCTGCGTTATTTCGTTTCGTTGTGATTAACAAAAGAAGATAATTTCAAGCAATTTTTCAAGTTTGAAAGCTAAGAAAGAGGCATAATTGAAAATATCAATTCCTTGTTCACCTCA
The DNA here is from genome assembly GCA_019649035.1 of Elysia marginata. Classification (NCBI taxonomy): domain Eukaryota; kingdom Metazoa; phylum Mollusca; class Gastropoda; family Plakobranchidae; genus Elysia; species Elysia marginata. The sequence goes on from BMAT01000173.1 coordinate 42,022, forward strand.
GTCTAAAATTCAATTTTTTTTATCAACCATTTGGAACCGCTGCTTGAGGTCGAAGTACTTATAAAGTTTCGAGACTGAAAAGGAGGGGGGGGGGAGAAAGAAAGAACGAAAGAGAAAAGAATACTTAAGAGTCTCAGAATCAGCAAAAAAATTATCTTTTGAAACGCAATCAGTTTCTGTCTGGTCATTTATCTAGTAACCAGTCCGAATACGTCGGATATTGGGATTTTCACATTACACTTACAGAGCGTTGATATTTTGAAAGTCTATGCCTTTTTCTGAGTTTTCAAACGTGAAAAACTGCATGAAATTATCAACTTTTTAAAAGAAAAGATACAAACGTATTCTCCGCTTTTTAAGCGCCTATAGCATTCTAAAAGGTTGAATCATGGTGGGATATAAATTGCTATTAAATTGATAAATAGATCTAAACCTTCTGATGTTTTGAAATATACAGAAAATGACGAATAAAATTTTTCTTTGAAAACGATTGTTCTCAAACAAAAATTTCCGACACCCGGCTCTTTTGGATTGTTCGCGAGACATTATGAATTACACGGTTAAATTTCATTAAGTCATTTGTCACTATTAATTTTAGTTTGGTGCTTTGGCGAGGGTGATACAACACAACTACGACCTAGCCCAACGCGGGCGTCATAGTTACAATCTTAAACAATCTATTCTTTTTATTTTTAATACCAATTTGTCACAAACCAATTAATTATTTTTAAATCAACCATCTACAACACTGGTTCTCGGTTACGTGTCTATGCTCACAGTCATATCTCCGAGAATTAACCATAATTTTCAATGCTCATGTCCGTGACTCCGTGTTGACTTGATCTATATCATGTGGCAATATAAACTCATTTTCATTTTTAACTCTTCTTTTTTTTCCCTGGGCATATCCCTGTAGACACTTTGGTGTCTAAAATGTCTCTTGAGAAAACACCCTTTTAACCTTTCCAAAGAATTGCGTTCAATGAATTCATTATTCAAAAGCTTTGAATCGAGAAGTTTTAATGCATGAGTGATTTATCGTTCTATTTCTCACGCTAATTGATTTTATTATTTTAAATTAATGGTGGCTATTTTTTTTTTCGTTTGGACATACGTGTATCTATTTTCTCTATTTCGACAATGTAATTGGTTCATATTTACTTAATTAAAAATATGTTTTGTTTATGCGCATTTTATCATTACAACAAAAATAGAATCAATTAAAAAAATAGTGTTAAAGTTTTGAAACCGTATCAATTTTAAAAAACTCCGTTTAAGTCTGTCTTTTCAGTAGTATTTATTATAGAAAACTTCCTTCGATAGTTGGCCATTTTTAGTTCCTCGACAGTATATTTGAGAGAAAACGAAACCAGTGTTGGTTTTTTTTTTTTTCAGAATCATAAGTAATGAAATGCGCAGATCTGGAAAAAACTGTTTTCGAAAAAGAACAGCTGCTATCATTCCATTAACTTGCAATAGAAAAAGGTTACTAATATTATGAGATCGGATAAATTTGAAATTCCTACCATTAACGGTTATGCCACCCTTGTTTTCTAAAGAGTTGGTTGAAATCAGACTCAATGAAGAACACCTTGCGGGAGGGTCGGCGAGAACGATTATAAATTATACAAATAATTGCGTGTTTCCGAAGCGCTACAGCTGGGCGAAGAATAACAATTTAGCAATAGAAATTAAAGCCATAAGTTCACTCCCCATTGCCTTCGAATCAAGACAGTTAGTAATGTATGCAAAAAATACATCAATAAATTGCAAATTAATTACCTATATCTCCCTCCCGCAAACCTTTACAATTTTACATAACTTTGCACTGCAGCACCGAAATTAATAGGTTAAAAAGGTCCAAAATTATGCTCTGGGTCTGTTGGTGGCAGCTATTCGCTGATTTATTGATCATGTGATCCCTTGAAGGGGGGCAGCCCCGCGACACCTGAGCGCCCTCTTTGCTTATTTTATTGCAGACGCGAAGCAGCCAGAGATCTGTGCCCAGGTGTTTCGCCGCCTGTCTGGCGCCAGCAGCGACTGACGCTCTGTCTACAATCTTCCTCCCGTGCCCGCTCTGCCGCCCTCGCCCAAACAGTCTGCCATCTCGATTGAAACAGTATGGGAACCCGTTTAGTCGAAACTAGATTTAGAAATGCTATGAATTGAGTTTCTTTTGGAAAGAGAGAAAATTTCTTTTCTTTCTGTACCTGCCTGTAACATTTCGTTTACTTCTCCAATCCAAAAGATCATACTTTTCGACAAAATGTTGAAAACCTATGGAAAGTTTTGTCTTCATTAGGTGTGTAAATTATGGTTTTATTGTGAAGAAATGCATATTTTATTGTCAAAGGCACTTAAGAAAAAGATATGTTTTAACTTCATACACCCAAACACCTGCATGAATATTTTTTTTCACAAGAAGGAAGAATAGAATCTTGATGTTGCTCAAATTGCACTGCATCAGAACTTTCAGTTTTTAACGAAATTATTTTGGACTCGGTTCGGTTTTCATTGATAAAAGAAAGAAAATAACTAGACACAAGGTGGTTCTAGCTTTCTTGTACTTTTAACCAAATTAATTCTTATGGGTGAGAAATTTATTCTAAAATGTGAACTTAGTTTTGTCATAAATTTGGTTTTATTTTACTTTGTCCAAAAATTAACAAAATGATATAAAAAAGAAAAGGACATACGAACATCTTGGGAACTCGTACGAGCTATCAAACCATTCAAAGGCCATTTGGCCTACTCAAACGCACCGCATGGGTTAACATTTCATTATGATGCCAATAATTGGGAATGCGATTAGGGCACACATTATCGGTCCTTTTGGAAAACTTGCGGGCTACGACAATTTTGCGCTCTAGTCGCATTGCCAAAAGTGGTTCTTTACCAGGTTCGCTTCAGCACCGTCGACACTTTGACTGCCGCTCTTACCAGTACCAACACTGGAACTCTTACTTGTTGTAGTTCTACGAAAGACGTTTGGATGAACCTTTGCTGCTGCTAATTCCACCTCTACTAATGCTAGTATCAATGCTATTGCTGACACCACTATACGCACCTCTACTGCCAATTAACTTTCCAATGTTATTACTTCTACTGCATGTACCACTACTACTACTACTACTATACTACTACTACTACTGTTACTACCACTACTACTACTACTACTACTACTGTTACTAATACTACTACTACTGTTACTAATACTACTACTGTTATTGCTACTACTAC
>BMAT01000173.1:53816-78827 GCA_019649035.1 Elysia marginata
TTTAAAAAGGGTTGCTTTGATTTGACCTAGCGGGCTTTGGGAAGGGGTGGAGAACTTGAAGAATAATTTATACATGGACACATAAACTTTAGTTGCTTTACAAATATCAATCGTGGTTATTATGTTTGGATCAGATTCCCCAGTTGTCACAGACAACTATAGATTTTCTTTGGAATATCAACTGGGGCTGCCTGACCGGAACTCGCCAGCAATTTTCGAGCAAAACACAAATCTCCTATTTCGTTTCGGTAGTGAGAAAACCTTATAGGTGGTGAAAGATCTTGTCCGTATGATAGAGTGATGCGCTTTATTTGCTGAGCATCCTCTGTGAGTTCAGATGGTAATATGGTTGGTAATGGCATACCAGAGCCCATGTAAAACGCTTTAGAGAATATTGGTGGGTGGATAAGGCGCTATACAAAAACGGTCTTTACTTAAAAATGACAATAAAACCACTTCCTTGTTCACATTGACGTAATCATTGAATAACACTGTTTCATTGGTGCCGTGAGCAATCTATAGCAATACTGAACTTTAAGTTTATAAATGGTAGGGTTAAAAGGGGAAGGAGGCAGAAAAAGAATAACTATGCCTTATTGCTGAGCAGACAAAATATTTTGTTTATCTTTGGGATGTGAGACTTCTATCTCGTATCTCATACAAAGAAGACACCTCGCCTTGTAATTTATACCTCAGTCTCATCGTGAAAATTTAGGTAGAAAGTTAGAAACGATACTCCACAAAAATAATTACAGTTATTTTGACCGCTCCAGCATTGCAAACTACGAGTACGAGGTGAGGCGGTCAAACTACTGAAGAAGGAGGGGAGGGGGCGAGAGGGGAAAGGATTTCGTTGCATTGTCAATTGAAAAATCTGTGGACAGTGCGGTGAACCCATGACAAACTCATTCAGCGGCCGTACGGTCGGTGGCAAAATCACAATTCCCATTGTGACATTAGCCTAGATAGCAGAAGGGTGGGAGGGGGAGCCCCGGTAAACACTGAAATGCTGTGGTTGTTGTTTCATAGAAGTGTGTGTGCGCGGTAGTCGGTGTGTGTGGGGCTATCTGCGTCCCACTGGCGCGTCTGTGCGTACTAGGCAGCCATGCTGTAAGCGGCGGCGACACTCTGTCTGGGACGCACCTGGGCCCTGCGAGGCTATGACTTTTGGCTGGTCCTGGGCTAAAGCCTCGCATTCCTCTACACTTCACTCTTCGCAATCCTCGGGCGGCTGGCGCCTGGCCCGTCACGCTGGCGACCTCGCAGCTTAGAACGGGAGAAAAAGCAAATAGGCTAAGATCTGACAGGAAAGAAATGCAATATGTGTGTATTTGGAGGGGGGGGGGCGGGCAAACAACAAAAAATAATATCTGATAACAATTTTATTGACAGAAACATTGCATTACAGAAAACCCCATGAGCTTTCGACAAGATTTAGATAATTTTAAAAATAATTGCATCTTCTCTTTTTTCTTATTATGCTTATGTGTGAAAGCACACTTTCATTTTGCCACACAACCCAACGTTAATATTTATAACAATGGTGTAGATATATATAGGATATCATGAGAATTTCCTTTTTTATAATTAGGGAAATAAATGCTTTTTTATAGATTAGTAGAGAAATATGATATTGTAATCAATCTATTTGCAATACATGCAGAGGCTACACCGTACACCGTATTTCTAGCGGGTAAGCAGATGAAACGCTCTATAGATGTGCAGCAGTTACTCAGTACTTGACGCCGACGGGCGGGGCAAACATAGTGGGAGGAGTCTTGTGTGGGAGGAGTTGTCCCACTTCGGAAAAAAAAAAAGAATCTAAACATTTCCATGTTTTGTTTTGATTAGACTGGAATGTGACAAGGGGAGAAGACCTGAAAAAAATTAAATCACTGAAGCTGATGTTATGCAGAAAATAGCCATGTGCAATGTATTCCAGAAAATGGAAATGAGCTTGCCTGTGCAAGCGTAGCATTGAACAAAACTTACAATTGTGTAAGGCATTTATGTATACTGACTGTCAATTTTTTTTTTTATTTTCACGACACCTGGTTCCTTGCAGCATTTAAGACTTGGACCATTAATGACTTTCTTCATAAAATAATAACATTCCGGTGAAATTGTAACATAAAAATTGACATTTCAAGAACATTAATATGCTTTACAAATGGTGGGTTTTGCTTATTGATCTTTGATAACGAGTAAGACTAAGACGGCTGCGCTGGATGTGTTCGCCTACCATTCACATTTCGATTTGAATACATTTTACATGTGACTGTTTTGACATGTACAATCTCATTAAGAAGAAATATTGACACAAAAGGGTGGCAGCCAGACCGGTAAAAATGATAAAGCGTACCGCGGGTATATAAAAAAGTAAATAAGTAAAAAAAAACAAGGAAATTTAAAGGTGGTACATGTATATTTATAAATTATAATGTTAAGATTAATTTGGTTTGTTTTTTGAAGAAAAGAAACCTCAGCCATATGCATTTAATAACTATGTTGTCCCTAAAGTTATCCAGGGCTTGTTATGGATTGAAGAACTGGGTCAAGAAAACATAGTCTCTTTTTAAATCTACCCCTTTGTTACTTCATTGAAAGCTGATCAATAATATAAAATTACAATGACAGAAATAATTTCCGCGATGAATCAATACTTAAGAATAGGATCTTTGTTATAATGGAAAGCTGAAAGTGAAAGACAGTCCTAGATCCTTCGTCCCAGGTGCCTACTGGCAACTCTGGCAAGCAAATAAAGGATTCGACAAGTTTAAAAAATAGCGTTAACTTAAAGGCTAATATTAAGTTGGTAAGTTCATGCAAATGAGAGCATTTATTTGAGGTTGTCCTACTAGGCCTTCCCACCTGGCGAGAGAAGAGAAAGGTAACGAAGTTCTCTAACGCCTTGCCCACCCCGACCAGCACACCTGGAGGCGAGTGCGGTGTAGCGTGGAGGTGCAGGTGAGGGCGTGTCTTTTGTTGGTTACGCACCTCGCCACAATCTCCCCCACAGCCGTCAATTGCAGGTAGACAGTAGACAAGTCACCTCGCCAGACAGACCGGCGCCAGCCACCGCTCGCTTTGAGGACTCCAGTCAGAGATTTCTTCTCGTTATTGACCAACTTGACTTGTTGGTCTGCCTTCTTTCTTGCTTCTCTTTTTCTTTCATACCGGTGTTACAATCATGTGATCATGTGATGTATTCACAATCATGTAGGTTTGATTTGGGTCCTTTAGACTAAAAAACTGCCAAAATAGTAACTCTTTAATTTAAGGCCTCATGCTGAAAAAAAAAGAAGAAATCAAAATACCTTTTCGCTTTGCCGGCTGACTTCTCAAAATTTGCTACACAAAAGAAATTAAAATTAAATTGCAGATCTAAAGACTAAAGCATCCGAAAACCAGACTACACCAAAAGTTTTAAAACATCAAATCTACATTGTAGATTTACAAGAACTACTTGTAGAACAGTTTAACACAAGTTTGTTTGTTGTTTTTTTTTTTTTTGAAGATTTGATATTTTGTTGGTTGTTTTTTTTTTTTACTTTAAATACCAGTATCACAATCATTTGACATTTCCTTAGTCAAACCCTACCGCCTTCTATAAACACTGTATTTTATCGGATTTCCATACTTTAATTTTCCATAAATTATATGACTCAATCACATGATCATTTGCGACTCCTCATCTAGGCCTACTCAGTACTCTTAACTCTTGCCAAAGAAAAAAAAATTTGTTGTTAAATACAAATAAGAGGTTCCACCCGCTCTCAATCTGTTATGGCATTGTGACCAAAGGAAGCATTTCGCCATGCAAACGTTCCTTCAATTCCAAATGTTAGTCATGATTGTTCAGAAAACTGATCTGAATGTAGAAAAGTAATAAAGACTAATTTGAAAGTACCGAAGTATTTCTTTTACAGAAACTTTAAGTAAATTTAATTGGTTGATTTAGGCACAAGACATGTACAATGTGCGTGGTGAAAATCTAGCGGTTTAAGAGGAAAAAGCCAGTTGAAAAGAAACTTCTCTAATTTTCGTCTTATAATGAAGATTACATGTACATACGTATACCTTTCTCCGCAGTATACATGTTTGTACTGATCTGTTCGTAAACCTACGGGGCCCAGTTCGTCTACAAAAAGGGGTGAATTCAATGGCATCGTCTTTGTTAAATTGGATTTTGTACCTATTTTCATCGAAAATTACAACAGAGTGAACATTCTTGAATATTACGTGTATACCTATATCTTATAATTATGACATGTATAGATGTATACAAAGCGAACAGACCTTTATACATCTGCGACTTACTTATTATACTACGGAACTCGAAAGTGGGAATTAGACATTTGTACAGTGGCGCCGTATATTTTCAGTTTCACAGCTATCCACAATAGATGTAGCCTGAAGGCGCGGGTTTAAATGCTGAGGCCCTTGACCATTTCAATAGAGATATATGGGAGTCGCCCGGACATCGTAGTTGCCATCAGCGAGTCTAGCAAAATTTATACATGAATAGGCTCACGTGAAAACCTTACAATCATTGAATCAAGAGGGAACAGATAGACTCTTTGTGGAAATCATTACAGAATAAGTGGAAATAATTACAGAATGAGTATCATTAGTATTATGTAGAAAAAGTTGTGTCGTCACTCAACCGCAAAAGGGGTTTTATTGGGACGAGAATACATTGGTGATTCGGGTATACATGTGAGTGACATAATTCACCACGCATCGGTTAGCCGTTTTACTATTTTAATAGCTGCTAACTGGAAAAAATTGCTGGTTCGTTTAATAAGATTTGTACTAAACAACTATTATTGTTCAAAAATTTTTTAAAAGCATTATGAATTTGGAACAAATTCTGTCGAATTTAATAAGTTAACAATATAATATAACTGGTTCGAAACATTTTTCTTTGCATATTCGTAATGGAAAATTCGATTTCATCTACATCATACTTCAACCATTTCGCTCAACTGTATTCATAAAAATTAACAGTTATTGCTGTTATTTTAATAAAAACCACAATGCCTTTTTAAACTATTTACAGAGAAGGTTAAGAATTAAATTAATAAACCTTTGGTTTTCGTTTGCATAAGAAAATATTTGAATCTGTACGGAAATTCAGTTGAAAATAAACGCTAAGGTTAATTCTCAGATCAGTTTGGTTGAACTTATTGATGAACCAATGGATTGGAATTTAGGCCCAAACTTTAAGAAAAACCTTAAGTTATTCTTTTCCGTACCGGTACGTCATTAGAGACCTTAAGCACACGCACCGTGTCTAGCTACGCGTACGTGAAAATCGGGAAAGCAGATTGAGGAAACTATAAAAATGATGAAACCAGTTTCTAAAAATAGACCCACAGACGTTCCCGTCATACTCACGCGTTGCTGCTTAAAGTCTGTAATATTTAAAAAAAAAAAAAACACTTTTTCTATTTTAATGTGTTTCGTACTTGCCCAAATGATCTGTGACATTTTTAAACATTAATTTCGTTTTGTTTTAGTGTGTGTTTTTTAAACCTATTGGCTTGCTTTATTTTTTCGTGGACTGAGTTTTGTTTTCAAAGAGGAAATAATAATGTATATAATTGGAGGTTTAGATAAATCAGATATTGTGATATTTTATGCCACAGAATATGATTTTGTTAAGTTATGTTGCCGTAGACATAATTTTGCTTTAATAAAGTGCCTGTTTACTATGTTATTTTGCACTTGTATAATGTTTTTTTATGTTTTCTTCAGCATTGTTTTAAATAATGCACGTCTTTTAAGCTTGTTAAAAATAGCAACTTTTTGTTCAAATTCAAATCCCAAAGAGGGTAACTAATGTACCCAGATTTTTCCCAAGAATTTTATACAATATTAATCGAGTTAATTGGGAACTCATCATATCAATGAGCGAACTGCTGTCATATCTTTTATGCAAAAACAAAAAAAAATTTAGACAATAATTCAAGGGAAGTTAAGGTAGTGTCCATGTAAAAGAATGTGGAACTACATCAGAATTTGCACTAAGTAGTTCAATTAAATAAATAAATAATAGTTTATTTATAGAGCGCCTAAAATCCACTAAAAAGTGCTCAGTGGCGCTAATATACAGTAGAGAAAGGTTGCTTCATAACAAATACAGACCATTGTAAAATAGTGTGACATCACACAAAAATAAAGAGCTCTACAATAGAAATGCATCAAAAGTATTACATCAACATTTTGGTCCTACTCTAATACTATGCATTAAAAACTGATAAAGATTATTAAAATAAGAATCAAAATCAAATGCATTAAAATCATGTAAATGTATCTACATGTATAAACATCCGTAAATACGTCGGTAAAGAAAGTAAAAGTAGTCATACACAATGTAGAATAGTATAAACTCAAAGAGAAAAAAAAGTTTAACCTCAAACGAAACCGAGTAATACAATACAAATTAAATGAAGTGTATAAATAGTTAATTGTCTAAAAGCAGCCATATTCATAATTATTAGCAGAATAAAAATCTAGATAAATATGTTGAAATAGAGAGAATTAAACCTGTTTCTTGTGCAATCATTTATATTGATTAATGTCGACAAAATGTTTATAATAAGTTTTTAAAATGTAGATGTGGTGACGTATCACCATAAACATATTAACAAGTCAAGTTTATAATAAAATGATTAAAGACTATGCAGAGTAACACAACTTCTGTTTTTAGATTTGTTTTAAAAGACTGAAAATTTAAACATTGTTTGGTGGTAAGAGACAAAGTGTTCCATACTTTCGGAGCATAAACAGAGAAAGCCCTCTCATCTAGCTTAGAAACTACTCTCTTTGTTGCCAGAAGAAAATCACTAGAAGATCTTAAATTAGACTCAAAGTGATATAAACCGAAGTGAAAATTGAACCCTCTGAAAATTTCAGTTTCAACATGTATACTAATTGGAAATGAGAATAGAACACAAAATTATAGTTCTTGTCAGCAAGCAATTGACTTCACAGAGGGAGTTTGCCAACAGGGACGATAATTTTTTTGCTCTAATCCCATTCTCAATACCCTATGCGATGCAACTGTGCCATGGAACTACTAAGTAGGCCTACGGTACTGAGCATAATGGATACCATGTGCATGTACAACGTCTGTGTGCATTGATACTTTAGCCAACCAATCACACGGTGAGAACGGACAGTCTGAACGGTTCTCAGCTGATCCGCCCACCACCTGGTGCAGGTGAGAAAACCATCATTGTGGTCAGTGAACAGACAACCTGCCGGACACCGCTACTTGACCAGTGAGATCTGTAGAAGTAAGGGCGGGATAGAGAGGACAACAATATGACAACAGCCAGCAGGCTGTCACCTTTTTTGTTAGCATGAACAATCAAGTGGATAAAGAACGTAACGTTTTTGTTAGTATTTTGACTATTGTTGGCATGACCACACAGCGGTTGGCCATGGTAAAGGTTTGAAGAGGACTCCCCGCCGGTGGGAAATGATTGGAGACAGCATTGTGTGAGTTGTAGCAATCATTACCTAGTACATGTATCTGGTCCAAAACTCATCAAGATGGATCAATGGATGAACTTATGAAGCACTCGCCAAGAGTGATATAGATACATGTACAGATATAGCTGAAGTGTCAACACAGTGCCATTGGGCTCAATCAGTTGGCTTAGGCCTATAGTATTTGAGAACGGAAAAGCACGGGAAATACAAAAATGTTGCACATTGTCTGCTTTTTTTTATGAAAAGTTGTATACATCTGTGGTATAAGAATTTGTAGTGACAAGGAAATTTTGGTTTGCTGATAAATCCCAAAACTAATACAAAAGTTAAGTTTTATGAGTATGAGTTTTGTGAGTTTTATGAGTTCGTGATGATTGACGAACTTATCAACAGTTTAGTTTTGCTCAGCTGAAACAGAATGTAATCTCCTCTCTAGTTTTTAAATTAAAGGACGTACGCCTATTCACGAGATTCTTAAAGCTAAATTACATGTATTTTATTGCGCCATCAGTGTCAAAACAAACAAACGTAAATGTAATGCGTATAGTCGTTTATTGTTAACTTAAAACAATTCCTTTTCTCGTGTTAGGTTGAGTCAAACCCAAAGCCAGCGGTCACGCGTAAATCTAGACAGGTAAGCCTATAAGTACAAGAGGAGCACAATGTTGCATCTACAGATTTCACTCGTGGGTTAATGTCTATTATAACTATCCAATTTATGATTCCTACAATGTTTGAAAGGTGGCTTGGTTGGTTGGTTGTTTGAATTGTAACGTCTCTTTTCAACTACAAGGTTATATCAGAGACGATGCTTGGGACAATTGAAAGCGTGCTGCCACACTGTGATGTAAGGAGCGCTTGCACACACCACACCCAGTCACATTATCCTGACACCGGGCCGACCAGACTAAGCACTAAATCCATAATGCCAGACACTAGGTGGATCAGCTGCTAATACCAATTTTAAAGTCCTTGGTTTGACTTGGCCTGGGATCGAACCACACGCCTCCCGATCTCTGAGCGAGGTCTTACCGCTGGGCCACAGAGTCTCTGGCAGAAAGGAAAAGGGTCAAATACGTTAGTGTAGCGACTTATGTTAACGTTACAGCAGCTGCTAATGGTAGGATCTCCTGACCAAAGTTTCATGATCTCATCGAGCCGTTTTGTTGTTTCAGGAGTGAGCTTGCTAATCCTCCCTGTCATACAGATCTTAGAACTTAAAAACCATTAGACTAAACCCGTTACACTGTTTGGAGTTTTGGGTTCTCCACCTGCCCTGGCTTGCGGGTTTTACACCCAATTTAGCGTTCCGCTGTCTTAAACGCGAAGCTCGTGTCTTAATCAAACACGACCTAAACCCATGCACTTAAGATGTTTGCTTACACTCGGCATTTGAGCAGATAAAAGGTGTTCGGCCATCACTCATCCCTTAATCGAACAATTGTTTCTTTTGCTTTCAAGGGGCACTAACGAAAAACTGGAGTAAAAAGCCTTGTGTTTTTAACGAAAACATCACGAGCATATTAAGAGGGTTAAAATGATAGCGGATCGCATGTAAATACCTCTCAACTTTATAGTTTTACATGTATCTCTACCTTTATGTCCATGTTCTACATTTAAATAAAAGTATTGAAGAATGTGAATGAAAACACTGAAGCTCTTGGGGCAAAAACCCTCTCTTTTTTTTAATTCGAGGGGATCTGTTGTCCTATGTTAGATGAAAAGCGAAATCCTTTGATTTTTGTACACAAAAGGTAGGCGCAGGGCAGGAATGTACAAAATGAAATTACGAAAAAAAATTACCCTTATTAATACTTTCATGTAGCATGGGCACCAGTTAGCATTACACTCGCCGGAGAAAAGTGAATTCAGTGAAATGGAATACCATATACATGTATTGTATGGATCTGACCTTTTGAGCTAATAGTTGAAGGTCTTTTCCGATTTGACATACCTGTCTCGATATAAAGACAGTAAAATGTGTCTCCTTTCAGCTGGAGGATCTGGGTCACCTTTGTAAACATAATACGCAGTGTAAGAAAATGCCTGAAAAAAAACAAAATTTCTAAAATTGTGTCAAGAATCCACCATAAGACTACATTGGGGTAAAGGAAATATTTCCGATTTCTAATACCATGAGATAACTACTTATTCACTTGGTTTTCCTTCAAATAAGGCCAAGTCGAGAATATGTATCATGGAATTTATCGCTTAAACCACTAGCCTTGGAAGATTCCATGTTTGTTGCGTTTACTTCCGCATTAAGGCAGCTTATACCGCATGGATCAACATTATGTGATATTGACACTGGTGTTTTCCTAAAGTATCATACAAACAACCCCGCACAGACTTGAGATTATAATCTGGATTGTTTCTGAGCTAAATCTGTCTCACAGCAAACGCTCCTTCTTAATTAAATGTCGTCCCTCAACAATCGATTTTTGGTGTATTATAATCTCTCAGAATACCAGTAGTCAAGCGGGTGTCGTGATAACTACATTTGTATTTCTACTTCTAGCAGAGGAGGCTTACTGCTAGCTGGAGACGGAAACAGGCACTGAGGGTTTAGGAAACAAACCAATTCTGATATTGTTAAGCAAGGCTCTTGAACAAGATAATCTCTCTTAAACTTCTAGATAACTTCTTAAAGAGTGGCACGCACAGTCTGCCATTCATTTTGATTGGTCAAGAACTCTACTCATGGGCAATGAAGTGAGGGGGGGGGGCTTTTTCATGTTATGTTACAACAATACAAATGCGATGCCTCTTAATCTACTTCCTCGTATCTTCAATTACGACTAAAGTCAGTCGGTATTCAAAACAGTTTTCTTCCAACCTTGGCAATGTTTATGTTTAAGATTATGCGTTATCCACGGACGTTCGGCCAGAAAAGAGAACAAACAACAACAGACACGACAGGTACTTAACTTGTGTCCAGCCCACCACAATACCTGAGGGTGAGAGACGTCGTTACTGACAAGCGAGTAAATGTTGTCTTCTTAAATACATTGAACTGGTCACCGTGATCTTAAAATCCCGGATCATAATAAAAATCGAGTTCTGCAAACACTAACTGCGGCAGGTTCCTGTCTATGAATAAAATCCGTGAGCGGAAAAAACCCACAATCTTGATAAACTGAAATGCAATTTGTGCAACTATTAAACTCGATTAATTCAGTTCCAAATTTATTCAGTCAATACATAATTATTACACAAATACATGTCTTGAAAATAATCAATGCTCAGTCAAGCTGACAGGTTCTAAATTTATGAAAATTGTGGTAAAATACACTAATTGTATTAATAATATGAAAGAAAAGAAATATTATCACTCCCACAAACGCCCACATAGTTACGCACTTCCCTGTCTGTCTGTCTCTCTTTCTCTCTCTATCCGCCCTCTCTCTCTCTGTCTCTCTCTCACTCTTTCTCTCTCTCAAACATAAATTAAGAGATGGTAGATTCACCTGTGCGTTCATGACAAGTGAGTTTAGTGTTTTAATATACTTTTTGCCGTTCTTTCATACCAAACAATAATCGATTGACTTAAGATGCTCTCCGATTAACGAGTGTCACCTTTTTAACCTTTAACCTAAATTTAAAAGATCTAAGTTTTCTTTAAACTAGTCCACCAGCCTAATATTATGTGTTTGTATAATTCACGATACAGCTTGTATCGGGTTTTAAGAAAAATAAAATACAGACTTGTTTCGGCTGAATTATAAAATTATGGTGGTGAATAGAAAATCTAAACCTTGATCTCTCGGTGAATCTAAAATCAAGTTTGGAAGAGGCAAATACATTGCAAGCTGGTGATTATACAAAGGTATGGTCCGGCTGGCACGCGAACTCGGGGGTGGTTTTACCTCGATGAAGGTTACAACTTACATGTAGATCATAGTCACCCTTATATTATAACTGTGACGGTTCAGCGAAAGTGGCTGACAGTTGCATGTAGATGCCCCAGGGTCAGACAAACTGCAGCCAGTGATTACAATGTATCATTCTGTCCCAATCAGAGACAAACAAGACTAAGTGTTTTGCATGATCTTTATGGTAATGTACTCGGCCTTAACGACGTTCTATAGATATGCGCACTCTTGAATAATCTGTCACTAGTGTCAATGTGCGAGGGGTATGGTTTGACCTATCACTGTGCCAGAGTCGCTACTCCATACAATACTAAAACAACGCGCCTCATACACCCGACTCGAACCTTTGCGTGCGCCTTTGTATACATTCATAGAAAACAGAATAAATAGTGGGGGCAGCCACAGTACAACTAGTAATGATTGACAGATTTTAATGTATAAAAACTAGCAGCGGATTGAAATGGCGGTTGTCCGTCGGATCCGATGATGACGTTTTTTGCATTTTGTTGCTCATCGATGTCGGCGTAAGTAGCCGTGGAATCCTAACCTGGAAGCGTAGGGTCTTGAACAGCGTTGGCATTTGAAGTCCGTTGTTGTGATCACCACTAGTGCAGCTCTTTGAGTTGACGCATTTCCCTCGCAGCAGTGAGCTTCTGACGTCCTGCTTCTTCAGAGTTGGTGACATCTTTGTGGACTCAGTATCTCCATTTTGGTCTGCCCTAAGCGGTCTCTTCCAGGCCCTTTGGTTTGATGTGAGATTACCGGATGTTTGCCTTCACCGTGTCTTTGTTTTGCAGCTTTGGGCGGCCTTGGTTTCTCTTGCCAGCCTGGAACTCACCTTACATAAAGGTATCTGGTCATCCTAAATTCCTCCGTTCTGTTGAAATGCCCCATCCATCGAAGTTGGGGCTTTATGAGCATAAACTCAGTGCTGGAGGAGTCTGCACGCGACAGGACTTATAATTCTAGGTTTTTGATGATATCTTGCCAACTTATTTTGGGGAGGTCACATTTGGAAGAGCTCAAGCTTTTTTCTATGTCTACGATACAATGTCCACGTTTGACAACTGTATAGGAGGTGCTTGCTCAAGCTGCTGAATATTGTGCTGGTTCAGCTTTCCGGTGAGCAGCCTACCTAACGTCTCGCTTGCCTGTCCATTCTAGAGTCGATCTCCTTTTCCAAAGAACCATTACATAATATAAAGTTTCCCAGGTGCTTGAAATGCGCGACATTGGTAAGTGGTCGATGACAATTCTGGGTGCAGGTGAGCGTGTGTTGGTGAAGGTTGGTGAAGCACGTCAGTTTTGCTAAGAGTAAGACTGGTAGTCAGCCCAAAGAGCTTCGAGGCCTCATAGGAGCCGCTGAGCATCGTCTGTAGATCAGAATCTGTGTGGGGTACAAGGGTGCAGTGGTCAGCGAAGAGAACTTCTTGGCGGAGGGTTTGCAGACTTTTGTCCTGGCAGTCAGGCGACGTAGGTAAACAAAAAGGAAGCCATCTAAATGGTAACGAACATAGACCCACTTCTCCAGGTCTCGGACAACGTGAGACAGCATGCAGATTGATGACTCCAAGTGGCAGGTCTGGTACGTTTGCCAGCAATGCAGTTTTAATGGCAAATCCAACACCATGTATTCTGTCCTCATCTAGCGGCTTTCCTTTCCAGATAAAGGTAACCATCCTCCTTCTCTCACGGACCTTCATCAGCAAGGTGAGTTTTATTGAGTGCGGCAATGTCTATCTAGTAGCGGATAGAAGTAGACTTAAGTTAAAATGGCCGAAAGTGCTTGCCTTTGGTGGTATCGCGTGATTTGATAAGTTTAACGTCCCCTAAGCTTCCCGAGGATGCTTATACAGAGCTTTGGTGGTATCATCAGTACCCCCGACTTAAGCAGAAGTTTCAGCACCCACCGCCTTGCCACTCACTGAGAGAAACACAGCTTGTGCCATGTCATCGCTAAGCCCGTTGACAGAGAAGTTTCACGAAAAAGTCTGTGCCTAGTTTCTCCAAACTACTTGCTAAATTAAAAGGGGAAGATCGAAATCGCACCCAAGTCAATCATGTTCCTGCAGGGTTAAATTTAAAAATGTAATCACGCCTATTACAATATGCGTATTTATTCAGTAATTTTGTAAGAACAGCAACAAGACTAGATTAGCACAGATCAGCAAATTGATATAAAAAAGTCTAAGTGAGGCAATGGAGTCACTCAAAGTTTTGTCTCATATTTCCATCGTTTTTTGCTTTTTTTTTTTGTCGATATGAAAAGCTAAACTTCGGCTACAAAAGGCAAAGAATGCACTGCTTGCTCCTTCCCGCAAAACACTTCATAACCATACTCATAGTCATAGCGGCACAATCGGCATACATACCTATATCTTGAGGAACAGTAAAACATTATAATAATCAATTTTCATTACCATAAATAGATCCAGATATCTTCTAGATGTAGATCCAAATATGGATAGTCTAGATTAGTGTCTAGATTTAAGTCAGATTTTAGATATAAAATTATAATCTAGATTTGAGACATAGATGATACTTTTAACTGCAAAATTCAACAAATTTGGCCAGCGAAAGAAAATATACATGTAATTTATTTTTGTGCGTTCTTCTGCCTACCATTTTTTCTCCGAAGTGTGTGAAAATCGACATAAATAATTGCACCCGCACAAACAAAACTAACTGCATTTACAACTATCTTAAGCGTAGCGGTGACGATAATGCATCGAAAAAAAAAAGCAAAAACTAACAGAAGACAACAATTATTTCATGACTCTGGTGTGTTTCCAAGCTGGCTCGTTCGAAGGACAATGAGAACCGATCAGTTTAGGGGGAGAAGAAGAAAAAGAGAAGATATGAAAAAGGCGGACAAGAAGCGGAAGAAAAAGAAAAAGGAGAGGGGGCAGGGACGACATAAATACACTTTTCTCTTTCAAAATACATGTACTTGACAACTTCTGCAAACAATTTATCTCTCTATCCATCTCTTATGTTAAAAAAACCTAAACATATTAAAATAGATTACAAGATTCAAAACTAAAGCATTCATTTAGTTGATTGCCTTTTTCTTCTAATTATATAATATCCTGCGCCGAAAATCAATTCTTTGTTATTTTCTTTCTAAACAACATCCAATCTCAACTATGATATTAACCTGCTTCAGGTGCTTGTAATTGCATACATGGCGCTTGATTAGTGTTGTGACACAGTGGTGTTGACATGTCAGAATGCGTATCGAATTTTCCACACGGACTGCACGCATGCTTGATAAGTCACGCGTCATAAGAAACTGCTTCATTTCCACAAGACAAGCATCGCATGTTCAATGAATGATCTACGGGCAACAATTTGACGAGGGACATATGGGGTGCATGAAAGTTGTGTGAGGAAAGCATGTTAAGATAATTATGACAACTTATAATACCAGGT
Source organism: Elysia marginata (assembly GCA_019649035.1). Classification (NCBI taxonomy): domain Eukaryota; kingdom Metazoa; phylum Mollusca; class Gastropoda; family Plakobranchidae; genus Elysia; species Elysia marginata. The sequence goes on from BMAT01000173.1 coordinate 68,624, forward strand.
TAGCCCGACATTTCGAAAATACATGCATTTTCCTGCTTTGATTTGTTCTGCTTCCACTCTCTCCATTTTCATTAGGTCTATTGGCTGACAAGTTATCCGTGAGAAGTACAACTTCAGAAGCTCGCGTGGAAGATGAGGCAATACTTAGGCTGATTTCAAATTGATGACATTCGTTCGTTTGTCTATCGACATGATTGAATGTTAATTACATAAATTCACAGGTTATGGTGAATGTAATGATTGTGGTGCGTGATAGTGCAAGTGATATTACGGACATAAATAATGGTTGAAACGTCTAAGAACAATATTTATTATTCCGGTTCTTCATCATTTAGACTATATCAAGAACTTGTCTCAGGGTAAATTTGCGACGTTTTTTAAAACAAATATTACTCTTTCATGAACACAAAACTATTTATCTACCTATGGCACTCCTCAGTACTGCGTTTTCTCCCACAGATTCGGCGTAGTAGGGCTCTATATTAACGTTTATTTTGCCTTTTGGACATTGTAGTAGTGATAGTAGTATATGTAGTAGTAGTAGTAGTAGTAGTAGTAGTAGTAGTAGCAGTAGTAGAATTACTAGTAGAAGCAGTAGAGGTAGCAGTAGTAAAAGCAGTAGTAGTACATGTAGTAGTATTGTTGTTGTTGTTGTTGTTATTATTATTAATATAAGCCTACTATTATTATTTTCACATGAAACTGTTTACAACGTTGTGTAATGCCGAGGAAACTTCGTGAACTTTTCAACTTTGCCTAATTCGATCCGCAGCGGCTAAGACCGGGTATGACCGGGTATTACCCGATTCCACTTCCTGCTCTTAGTCCACACCTAAGCGCAATGCACGCTCCGATTTAGGCTGGCCTACATTGTTGCTTATGTCGTAATCCTGGGACTGGCCTGTGCACAAATTATGAACACCTGTTGACGTTAAGTTTTATTGCAATGTAATGACTGCACCGGGCATGTCAAAACTTATGCTTTAAAAAAAAGCGAAGCTGTGATCAGCCCATTAAAACCATGTGAGGTGTCGTTTGCTCCATAAAATGTTTTTTGTTGTGCTCATGCTCTTGCTTCTTAACAGTGGTCCCTCCCCTCGTTTTTAATACTTGAAATGTATGCATAAATAGGAATTGCCACTTCGAGTTTGCTGTGTTATTTATTACAAAAGCTAACAGAAATGGGGGTCGATAATCAATAGACAAATAAGAAGGTATATATAAACAGACGGACGTAGTGAAATATGCATTGGATCATTAGATTTAATGCAGTCAGTTAAGCAGGCACTACAGGCAAATAAGTTGATAGATAGATCGATCGACAGATGGATAGATAGATAGATAGATAGGTAGATAGAAAGGAAGACGAGATTGGGAGATGAGGGGCGACTGGGAAGATAAAGAGAAAAAGTGAAAGTGTGTTTGTCAGGGAGAGAGGAGAGAGAGAGAGAGAGAGAGAGAGAGAGAGAGAGAGAGGGAGGGTGAGAGAGAGAGAGGGAGAGAGAGGGTTAGTTTTTTACACATAGAATTGGCAGGCCTACGTGATTGATTCAGGGAAGAAGTAAACAAGCCCGGGCAAAACCTGTAGTGTTACTGAAGCTTGGTTCAAATCTCCTCCTGTTATACATGCCCAGCCTATGCCTTGCGCCCAGATAGACCTGTGGGCCATCCAAACATTGATAATGAACAGCGGGCTTGCTCTCGCCATGTATCTGTTACCTCTTCAAGCCAGGCCCCATCGCCCAGGTGTTCTATCATTGTTTATCAAAACCGCCTCTTATCTCAAGTGTCATTCATTCAACAACACACAGAGAATGCGCCGTTTGAATAAAGTAAGGATAAAGGGCTACTTGGATACAGTTAAAGGATTAGTACAAGTGGCGGGCCAAAGAGGACACTTTCAGTGTTTTCTTTACTCTCTATAGGCCTATGTAATTGCTGTTAAAATATTTAGTTCAAGTGGATGATTTTATGCGTGATTGTCGTTCATTGTTTGTGTGATTCTTTCTGTATTCTTTGTAAACCAAAAGTGGGGGTTTTTTTTGTTTTTTTTTTTGTTATAGATTTTTTAAAGAATATGCCCAACGCTAAAGATGATTTTAGGAAGAAGAAGAAGGAGAAGAAGAAGAAGAAGAAAAGAGGGAAAATAAAGGAAGTTTAAAAGAGAGTAAAACAAGGAAAAGGAATAAAGAGTTAAACCGATGGCTGAAAACCCATGTTCAATGGTCTGATTCAATATTTACGATAATCGTTGAGAATGCATTGCAACTACAACATGTACGTACATATTCTATTGAACGTGAATGTATTACTGTGTAAGAAACTTAAAACTTGAAAAGCCATGAAATGATTTTGCAAAATGTGAATGAAATTAGGTCATTTACGATAGAGGAGAGTAAAAAAAAAAGGGGGGGGGGGGAGACGAGACTGGGAGTGAGACTGTGAGAGAAGCTTTATAAGTAGGTCAGTGGTGATGTGACCATCTGGGCGGGACACCTGTGGGACATGAAAGGCCCTTGACCTGTATCCTGCTCCCCCCAGGTCGGCAACGTGGCGTAACCGCAACTTTTAAAGTGTAATCTGGAGCTGTAACTGGACAATCGCCCAACAGAGATGAATAGTTTTGTGTACGTAGTCGTTAAGGTCTGTGAGTGCTTACGGCCTTTCTATGCACCTGGGGGCAACTACACTGTAGATCTGTTTGTCGTCATTCAGAGGTAAAGAAAACCGTGATTGGTTTATTGCCGCCACCGCGCAGTCAAAATCGACCCTCGTAAATTGATCTTTCACTGAGTTGGTGATTGCAGTTAAAAGCGTAATAACGGGGACCGCCAAAGGGGATGGATAAAAGGGGTGTAGGCTTTTTATGGTGGTTTGTCAGAATCACGGTACGTTTGAGTGTTAACAGAATGAATGAATACAATAACAGTTTTCTATAATCTTTTTTTTTTATTTCTCTGTAAATCTATGTCAGTTTGTTGAAGGTTTTTTTTTCCTTTCGCGGCATACGCTCTGAGTATGAAGTCATGTTGGGTAGGAGCAACTGCTCATATAAGTTTTACTTCTTGCTATTTATTTCATTGTCAGGCCCTGTTAAGCGACTGCCAAATAATAAAACACAACACTTCTTTACCTAAACTGGAATCACGTCGTTGGCTGTTTTTCCCTTGTGTTTTTGCTATGTTTTCATTTTGCTTTTTCGTCAAGTTATATTTCTTTGAATGATTTGTTTTGCTACAAAAACATCCTTTTATTTATTTATGTTTTGAATAACATTGAACATTGCGCAACAGCTTAAGAGATAAAAAAAATGTCAATTTTTGAAATCAGTGTCTTCAGACTCAGTTTTCAGAATCAGTGTGATACCACAGGGATACTTCTCTATTCATATAGCCATATTTTGAATGTTTTCTGCACACTAGCGAGGCATTCTAATTTTGTATTAGAGAATTGATTTTACAATAAGCCCCATAAACTTTAAATTAAAATAAAAGCAAAATAAAACAAAAAAATAAGAGTGAGTACCAAGGAAAGGCCAATTTTTTTTTCGGAAATATTATTGCTCAAACTTGCCCCAACGTTCGAAATGTACTAATATGTTGCGTATGTGGTATTCTTTATGCAATTTTTGCCCTACTTTACCACAACTAGCCTAATTGGCTCAGCATTTTTTTTCAAACCCAATGACAAAAGGATTCTAGTAGTAAGAACAATTTAAAACAAAGCAAAATTATATTTTCGTACAGCAATTTTTTTTTGTTTGTAGCGGTGTAAAATTAAAACTTTTTTTTTGAACTATAATTTTGTACACTATCATAGATAGTAATGGTCTGATTAAAGTGCATGCAATTTTCGACTGGTATACAATATATGTACGTTAAGTCTGTTGTCGAGATGTATAAAATGACAAATTTCAGTGGAAAACAACACACCGAACATGAAAGAGGTCTGTGTTTTGAACTTAAGTAACCTAAACTGACCATTGGCAGGTTGAAATTATGCACATTACTGTTAAGAATGTGAAGAAGTAATACATGTAACATGATATCATTGTCCCAGGTTGTTGGAAATTAGCAAGCACCAACCAAATTTTTGGTTGTCAAGGAAAAATCGCGCAAGTTTGGTTTCACTGAAATCCTTGACCATTTCACCCTCTTCAGTGGACCATGGTTACGTGGAACATGACAACATTGCCTAGGCGGGCACGCTGTGATTTTTCACGCATTGTGTCCGACGCTTCTTAGCCCCAGACAATCCACCAACAAAGAGGCTTCATTATCCTGTGTCCTTATCCATCCCACTTTCGCAGTCGGAGTGTCAACCTGCAAGTAGAAAAGACCTGAATTTTCAACCCACCATCTTCACTTCATGCAGACTGCTTCGATTACTATCTCTCGTGGTTTTTTTTGGTTTTTTTTTTTGGTTTTTTTTTTAATAAAGAGGTACCAATATAACCAAACCGGTCCTAAATTTGAAGGTTCACAACGAAGGTGGCAAAGAAAAACCCCCTAACATAATAACACCGTTTAAAGGCGAAAGGTTAAAAAAAAAACAACAACCAAACATGTTTCTACTAAATGTACCGCATACACGATGTCAGTAGTGTTAATGGGTTCCATTATATTACATGTGTTTGGGTAGTAAAGAAAAATTCTCACAGCGTTCCTCTTTCAGGTACACTTTGTAAAGAATACATACAATCGTTATACATGTAAATTATGTATTACATACATATGTGTCATTCTGGCCTCGTTTTTTAAAAAAATGTATTGCTTGTTTTGTTGTTAGTTCTTCAGCACACCCCGTCGTGAATACATCATATACGTATGTAAAGCTATATTTTTTAAGCCTGCAATCCACATACATGGAGTTCGAAGATGTTTTTTTTTTACCTTTTTATAGAAACAATTGTGTTATACAAATGTATGTATTGTGTGTGTGATTGATCATTTCAGTTTTTTTTAACGTGCTGAATTGTATGAATACTATGATCAAGACTGTTCTTTTCTCACTCATTGATGAGTGGTTTTTCTTTTCTTTAATTTTCTTCTGTTCCATATACCACTCGTTAAACTTAACACTGTTTTATAATAGGAAAAATTAGATAGCAGCGCTCAGAAATTTGCTGTTCATATTGCCTTGCGGCTTTAGCATGACACACAGTGTGCAAAATAGCTTTATGTTCTTTATACTCGTCAAAGGTGTGCGTTAAAATTACAGAACTACTAAAGCAAGACTGCCTGAATATTTTGGGTTATTTTCTCCAATGAAAGAAGTGAGAGAAAAGTGTAAATATTTATAGTTCAATGGAAATTAAAATGTTCTATACTCGCCTATCAAAAGTACCATGATACCTAAAAATGCAAATGACTCTCTCAAAGATCCACCTCTCTAAGTCTAAGGATGGGTTGGCTAACAACTACCGGTAGGTACTCTAGTGGCCTCGGGAGGATTCACCAGCACACCTGCAGCGGTACACGACAACTGAGATGGACAGGAGAAAGTAATAAACGAACGCTTCTCCTCTGACCTGCAGGAGTAGGAAATTGATGACCATCTTGGTCAGTGATGCAATATTACCGAACATGCAAGCTTGGGTCACACACACACACGCACAATACAATCGCTCAGTCATGGATAGTACAACTGTAGTTCTAGTACTAGTAGTGCGACACGAAATCAGGGCTTGGTCAGTGGGTAATTCACGGCTAAACATTTACTTGCCACGTATGGTACATACAGGAAACGTGTAATCGTTCATGCAGCTTGAATTTGCAACTTTGCAAATGATTCAGTCATACTGCCGCGGGCCAAGCTGGTTGGTGGGCATTACTCTAAAGCTAAAAAAAAAAGAAGAAAAAAAAACTTTAAACCTGAACGCTTATGTATAATGTATCAAGGGTAACAAGAAAGAATAGGAATAGTAATAATTCAATACACGCATGACCGTAGAAATAGGTTGAAAGTAAAAATGGGCTTTGGTTTTTTTTTCAATGGGTGGACGTTTAACAATGTGTGTGATGGGTGAAGGAAACCGAGGGTGCTGATTAACAGCGGTATAAAGTAAATTCCGTCAGAAATTCTCATTACCATAGCAAAATAAAAAGAGAGAGTGAAAGAGAGAGAGAGAGAGAGAGAGAAAGGCAGAGAGAGATTTAAGAAAGTAACCGCGGGCTGTAGAAGAAGAGACACTCGGATTCAGGGCAAAGATTAATGGTGATCCCCATGGGAATGCAATGTGATGTCAGAACTGTAATCCAAATTTAACACGGTGACAGTCCCCTGGACCAACAATCTCTCTTCTACGCAATAAGCATCCTACTGAATATCAGGTCTCATCACATTTTCCATTCGCTTGCGTACACAACCTGACTACTTGGCGTTTAGCCTCTGCGGGGAAGCGGCATCTTGTTTCCAGCTGCTTTGAAGATTTCAACTTAGATTGAAGCGGATGGGTAGGCCATACTTTAATTTCCATGGTTACGTCTTTAACTCTCCGAAGGTATTGAGGCAATTTTTTTTTCAATGCAACGTTTTCGATTTGGACGAATGAGACCACAGAGGTTTGCGCCCCCCCCCCCCCCCCCCCCCAAAAAAAAAAAAAAAAAAAAAAAAAAAAAAAAAAAAAAAGAAAGAAAAGAAATCCCACCACCACCACGGCACGCACACACAATCCATTTTCACTTGACGTAGTGAAAGCTTTCACCTAAACGATTGAGAATGGAAACCCCTGTAAATAATAGATTATGAAAAAACGTTATTCATTCGCCTTCCCATTCTCATACTTCAAACTTCAAGGGAACTTAAAAAATAGTGTCTTGAACTGATCACTGGGTCTATATGAAAATTTCCGCCTATCTAAAAGCTTTGTTAGTTGTTACAGAACAGTTACAATTTACAATACATACATTGTACTTGAATTTACAGTCATCACGAGACGATTTGACGGTGGTTGCTTGACCCCAATACCCAGTCTTTTCTTTTTAGAAAATGTGGTAAAAATAAAAAAGGCGTTTTTCGGTTTTTTTTTCAATACCGTCATTCTTGTCTTATTTTTAATGTTGTTTGTTGTTTTTTTCCATATAAATACAACGTAGCCCTGCATTTGCACTGTATTCCTATTGCCAGCAGTACTGTTATTATGTTTGTGTGTAACATGGTTAAGTTATTATAGATACAGGTAACACAATTCTATTTATTAAAAGAATTAAAACTGTTTACTCAGTCGTAAGATTAAATGAGGTAGAATCGTCTGGGAAACCTTTTGTCTGAGTAGATCGCTGAGCACTATCCCAAGGTAAAGCCTTGTATTATAACTCAAAAATTTACAAAATATGGAACGATCCCTATATTGGACCTTAGGCGTCATCCCCTTGCTCTGCACAACTCCAGGACGTCTTGGCTGTTCGTTTTTAAATTATTAAGCGTTTTCACGCTTTTCTTCAAAATTTGCTCATTGCTACACTGCAGTTATTATGTTTTACATGGAGACGGTAACAGCAGCTGCAGATATGGCTAACTGTGGCACGATTCCTGACAACAGTAATTTCTGACAATAATTTTCGATGATATAATTATTAAGTTAATGGGCTCCCCCACCCCCTCATAAAATATTTTAAAGCATGATTTTAAACAGTCCAGTGACTTAAGTCGTAAGGGAAAAGTAGCTGATGATATGCCAAGTTGCCATAACATTCTGGCTATGAAATTTTTATTTTCTATTTGCAATTAAAGTTTGTGTTAAACGAACCTTTTTTTTCTTGCTACCTGAAAAAGGCTAAGATGACTGTACTGAGAGAATGATCCCACGTTTATTTTACTACATGCATTTTCTGAATAAAAATGTAAATGAGGATATTTGTTTAGCCAACAATGAGAAAAATTATTTTACATGTATTTCAACAACAATGCATGTAAATTCTAATAATATCATTCAGGTTTTTTTTCGCAACTAACGTTTCGCTAAAATTGGGGTAACAAAATTAACATACATTTGATTGATTTTGCGTGTGTGTGTGTGTAAGCAGTCGATTCCTTCATTAGAGTATCGCATTGAAACTCAGTGATAAAGACAAATATTGTTGTTTTTTTTTCAAATTGATTCTCATTAAATCTCGCTAACTTATAGCAGGTAAGCTTTTTTTAAATCAAAGGTTCAAAGAGGATTTGATAGCAATAATACATGTACATGATGTAGTAGGCTAAGTATGGTTCGACGAGGGTCAGCCAGCTATTCGCTGAATCCTGTCTCCTAAGTTGCGCAGATAGCCAGTGGAGGGGTGAGAAAGGGATGTCTTCAATTAAAATAAAACATGTACGCTACGTTACATGTATATAATACTTGTAACTCATAACAACTAGGTGTTGGAAATGTATTAAGAGTAGTTTTTAATACTTTCTCTGTCTGTTCATGTTCGGTTTTATGAGGTTCAGAACTGTTCTTGTTATTTCATGTACTGAGATAACTGATTTTGGGTTCTCGTAACTTCCAAAATAAATTATAGGGCGCAAAATTGAAATAAAGAGAAAAAAGGGGATTTTAAAATCTTTCTTTATAATTATACCCTGTTACAGTTCTCGTTACTTCCGTTGTCGTTCAGTCATGGGTTTTACTGTAATGTAGAAACACGACTGTGGTATATTGTTTATCAGTTGTTTTTTTGTTATTTGTTTGGTTTTATTGATTGTTGTTTTGTGCGTGTGTTTTAACTACAACTGAAACCAATGTCAAATTGCTAATTCAATTGCTTTTGTCTCAGTCTCACTTGGCAAAGCCGGGTAGCGGGAATGAAAACTCCAACAGACTTCTATAGGTGACGTCACGTCTCCCTAGGTTTAGAATGATCTAGTCTCGCTCAAAGTCAAAAAAAAAGGAGAAGTACCGGTAAGTATTCACTATTTGGCACGTTAATTTATGAACCAGGGGCAATAACAAGTAAAAGGTCGAAAGAAGACTATCGTGTCAAGCTCCAGTTCTAATCAACTCCCTTTGATTTGGTTTAATCGAAAATTTGTACGCCATGATAGAGTCTGTACAGATAATGAAAGTAAGTTTTGTAAAAAAATTGTACTCATGTTGGAGAATTAGAAAAAGAAAATCATCTGAAATTGTCACCATTCTACGTACATGTACATACAATGTTGATGCCATTTGTGTCTCCAATGCTAAGGGAGATAACTGGATAAATAAACTACCAGTGCATATACATGTATTGATTGTGAACTAGTTCAATTTTTCTATTGGCTATGAGAGCAAAAAGTAAAACACAAAAAAAGGGGGGGGGGGGGGAAGAGAGAAGGGGCCTGTTACTCTTTATACAAATCCCTGGGTTGCAGGTATATAAACATGCTTAAATTAAAACAATGTTGACATTTTGTAAGAGATTAATTTTTTGTGATGGTTAATTATACCTTTTCTTTGGCCTCAAAGATTTTGACTCATCATCAAAATAAACATTATAGAAGGCTATGTGTTGTCATTAATTATGACAGTTTTGGGTCTGTCTACACATTTTTTTTACAGTGTTCAATAAGTTTGCATTTCAATTGACTACATTCTCCCCCAAAAAGCTGAAAAAGTACAAACAGCAATTGCCAGATCTTTCATTTTTAGATGAAGAACCCTAAACCATTGATTATTGAAAACAAAACTGTGGGGAGGTAGTTAGTTTTTAGGGCCTTTGAAAATTATTGAATGAAAGAATAAAAGAATATCTTTGAGAATGTTCTATATTTTCTTTGTGGAACCTTTTGACAGTGATGGCATACTTTCTAGTTAAATGAAAAAAAAACTAATCACTATCTAATTTTGTCCAATATCATTATGCGTGCCAAAAAATTTTCCAGCTGCAGTCAACTCTGGCTGAAGCAATTTTCAATGAAGTTGACTCTTTGTGTGTATGTGTTTCTCATGGGGAGAATTACTTTTTAAGAAAATCTGGGTCTGTTAAGGTCAATAAGGTGACACTCATTAATATTTACAGAGCCATTGTGGAGAGCATCTTCACTCAATTGTTTACTGTTTGGTTTGATTGAACACCAAGAAAAGACTTACAAGAACTTAACTCAATTGTCTTAAACGCACAAAAGTTAATTGGTGTGAATCTGCCATGTCGTGAAAGTTTATACATGTATGAAGAAAGAACGTCAGCCAGAACAGAAAAGATCTTGAAATATGGCACCCTTCCAGCAAGGAAATATTTAG
>BMAT01000176.1:24159-39957 GCA_019649035.1 Elysia marginata
CCTTTAAGACTATATGGACAGTGTGAACAAAAATATTTTTTTTGGTCATTTTTTCATTTTTTTTAAGAACATAACCAATGATTTTTCAAATGAAGGCAAAAACATCATTTTTCTTGTAAAACAGTTTTGTGATATTCTTATAGATTATTTTGAGGAGCCAGGACTGAAAAAAGTGATTGTTATTTATAATGTTAATATGTGCTCTATTAAGATAGATTTTTTTAGAGCTTATTTACTTCTTGAGAATGGCTTAGTAATCACATGTATTATTGCATAGAATGTTTATGTTTATTTTTCTATGACAGACCTGTAGTAATTTGAACTTATGTATTTTGTATTTTGTTAGGCCAGTCAGTTGGGTAATTAAAATACAAGCTGGGGTTTTGATCAAATAAGTAGCAAAATCATAGCAGTGTATTCATGTCCTTTAATAGGTTTCCTCACAATTATGTTTTAAAACTTTAAAAAAAACTGAATTCTCTGTAACAGAAAAAGGTTTACAAAATATAATTAGTGAAGTTGTGGGAAATTAATTTTTGTTCAATAAGGCTTGATGCTGATAACAGATATAGACAAAGACCAAAGTAAGCAAGAATTTTTAGTTTTGATAATTTTTTATTTCAAGATTGCTAAAGCCAGTTGTGTCAGTATAGCACAATGTGGTTTGGTCTTCTAACAAATAAAGCAATCAATGTTACATGTAAAAGTCCAGTTGACGCCGTTAAGTTGCGGCAATGGTTGTTTAGACATAAGTGAAAAAATGTAACAATTATTTAAAGCAATTGAATACATGTAGAATATATTTAAGCTAAACATACACAACTTTGCAGTTTGCTAATATTGCATAAAGTAATTGAAAAATTTGCAAAAACAAACTGATGCAGATTTATTAGAAAAGCACCCAACTTAAAAAAACTACATTAAATGACAAAAGATGTTTTGCAGAAGAGCTGAAGATCAATCGATAAATAATTAATTCATCGTTAGTACTACATTTTCAACAAACCTTGTGATTTAGTCATGTTTCAAATTCAGAAATTACTGTAAAATATACAACAATTCTATCGCATCACACTAATATGATTGCACCATAAAATATTTTGGCAAAAAAATTGAAAAAAAAAATGAAATATTTATTGATGACTAAATTGTAATGCCTTTTTTACTTTTTAGTGCCTTTAAGTGACTGAGCAAAATGCAAGCAACACTGCTTTAGGGAATGGCGCAGACGCATTATGTGAACAAAACATTTAATCACAGGGTTCATGATATCGCAAGCAGTACATCCTAAAGAATTTAGACGAGTTAAAAGTTTACAAAAAGTTTAAAAGTTTTGCTTTCAAACTTTTGGTACGAGAAAGGTTAGACATTTGTTGACTTTACACGCTTTCTAATTTAGTCACAATGTCTAAGAAATAGAGGCTAGGGAAAATAAGACTCTCTTTGGCTTCCATGTACTGTTTTAACTTAGAGTGAACTGAAACTTTTTTCTAATCAATTCAGTGCTTATAAGGGCTTCCTTACAAACTGAGCATAATTTTGTCTTTGATTTTCCTTACGATAAACCCTGAAATGTATGAAACAATATTAGTCTTCACATTTTGATTTCACAACCTTTAATGTTTAATCCATCTGTGAATGAAGACATCCGAGTCCTAGACCTAGTCTAGATTATATTTCATTTTAAAAACAAGCTTTCATCAAAACTCATCTTTCCTCGTCCCTCGGAAACTAAAAAAAAGATTTCCCTTTGCTTTTGCTGTTGCAAAATGAGTTGTTGCAATTGTAGGCACCACAAAATACACTTGAGCCTGGTTTACGAGATTTACAAGCTGCTTTTTCCTCAGTAGCCATGTTCAGTCAGACCACCAGTACCACATTCAATCCAAGGGAAGTCACTCGCTGTCATCATCAGTAACTTTACTTGAGTTGGAGGTCTTTACTTGAGGACTTTGGTAGTAGTAGCAGTAGTAATTGTAATGCTATAGTAGTAGTAGTAGTAGTAGTAGTAGTAGTAGTAGTAGTAGTAGTAATAATAGTAGTAGTAGCAGCAATGATAACAGTAATAATAATAATTATAATAATAAGTATAATATCGCAATAATAATAGTAGTAGTAACAATAAAAAATAATAATAAGGCGCCTTTATCTAATAAAAACCCTGATCACTTTACAATAGAAAGCTTTGTGAAACAGGAAATACTATTGGGAAAAAAACTAACTTACAGCTTTGATTTGAAAATTCACATATCTATTGACTGTTACTTACCTTTGGCGTGAAGAAAATGTTATATACAACGTATAGCATTGTACAAATAGTATTAAAAATATTTCTTGCAGGCGCTGCTTCCCCCCTGACCTACGAGCAACTGGAGGCTTGGGACGACAACGCTCTGACGTTTGTTTGCCGCTTCTGCGTTTTCGAGGACGGCCAGTTCTCATTACACAAAGCACTTAAGCGGTAAGTTTTATGCGGACTCTGACTTAATTATTTACCATTTCAAACAAATACTAGCATTATCATTATCTAATTATCCGCCCATAGTGGTATATCTGTATCACGAACGTTATACTAAGGCGTACCATAAGGTATACAGCAAAACCTTAAGTGACCTTTATTAGGTGGATATGGTAAAGTTGGTATCGCCTCTGGTTCGATAAGGCATGAGATGAAACGATGAGGTGATATACCTGCCTTTTTGTTTAAATTCTCATTTTTCTCATAGCTCTCAATGCGACACTTCTGATAAGCGGTACTTAGGGTGTTTCCTGAACAACAATAACATTAATTTAGTTATCAGAACAAATGCAGTGGAATTTTGCTTGTAGAGATATTTTCACTTTATAAGTGTTCTATTTACGTGTATTTGGTATCCACCATGCGTAATAGATGGCTGCATTTGTTGTTTTCAGACTCAATGCAGCTGCCTCATCCACTGATGTTGAGATTCTTCTCAATGCAGGTCAGTCGGAGAAGCTCCTAATGGAGACATTGTATATGGCGTACAGTTACCTGGCACAGATCCCGACTCCGTGCAAAGTCATCAGGCTGCAGATGAACAAGTTGCTCCCATTGCTTTACAAATATTGGGCAAGTATCATCCTGTGACCAATGAGACCCATATACCGATACGTGTGGCTGGCGATGGTAGTTGTCTGTTTCGTGCAGATTCTTTAGCTCTGTACGGTTCAGAGGGGTTTCATGCTACTATACGCTTATTAAGTGCAACCGAGATGATTGACAACATTCATTCTTTATCAATCATTTCAACGACTCAAGATCAGTTTTCGATTAATTTGATTTGCTTAGGAAAGATGTCACCAAAATAGGCAGCTTCAGTGGGATGATGACTTTGAGTTCCATAAGCGCTGCTCTAAATTTGCCAATCCAGCCGTACTGTCCGCCCATGCAGAATGCATAGTTTTTACGCGAGCCTTTGTCTCGTGTGGTACGTGGGCGGGGAATCTGATGTCACCTTAATGTGGACTTGAACGTTTGTTCCAAACAAAAAATCTCAGTTCAGACCAAACCACTGTGTTGCGCTGACAAAAAGACAGAGTGATACTGCATTGGTTGACCTTACCAATGATGCTGGTGATGATGCTGCCGTTGCTAGAAATGTAGTTGACGAAGATGATGGTGATGACGGTGGCAGTTCAGATCATACTGATGACATTGAAAGTCATCGTGATGACGGGGGTGGTGATGTTGCAGTGATTGATCTTATTAGTGACGCTGTTGAAGATGCCTGCTTGGCTGGAAATGTGGTGGATGGAGATGATGGTTGTAGTAATAGTTCAAATCATAATGGTGACAGTCATGGTGATGACGAGGATGATGACTTTGCAATGGCTTATCTTACCAGTGACGCTGTAACGGATATGGCCGTGCTATGGATGTGTTGGACGGACATACTGATGGTGATTGTGGTAGTTCGAGTGCTGCTGATGGCAGGAAATCTCTCCCCAATAATGCCTTCATGGACGTAGAGGTGCTTCTAAATTTGTTAACCACAGCCACACTCTTCATTAATTTAGAAAAGTTGTCTACTGGGCCAAAGAACAATGTATATTTCATTGTCAACAATGGAAACAACGTGAAAAGAAGGGCAGAAGGAAAGATTTCACAATTATGGGATGATCGCGGTGCTTGGAAAGGGGGTGGAAGTAACAAATCATATTTCTTAAAAGATAAAGGGAAAGTGATGGCTGTTTATATCAAAGACAACAATTTCACAGTCAAGAAAAAAATGGCAACCAGCATTCATACGTAACTCTCAATCTCCAGCCACCTGTGGAAAATATTATCGTCACCCACAGATACAAGGCCAAGCATGGCAGTGGAGAACAGTACGAAAAACTAGTTACATGGCTGTCACAGGGTACTCCCATTGCGTTATATGAGTACAAAGGTGTTTGTCCTCTGTTAAAACCCCATTCATACATCAATATGCACCCAAAATCGATGCAGAATCTTAAGGCCGAGACAAAGTTTTAAAAGGCTAGTGAGATTTGTATGTCAGGTGATATATATGAAGGGCCTACAAACATAAAGCAGATCTACAATGCAAAGGCCAGAACAAAAGATCAGGGTAAAAATCATGGACACAAAGCCAATTAAGCTGACGAAGTTGCAGGTGTCGAGGAGCTGCAGCACACAATGCCCTTTGTGCGACGAATCATCTGACAGAGTCAGAAGGTGCCATGTTTTATTCTGTATTCAGGAGACCAGAATGATGGATGCCATAAAGAAGTTTAGCTGCCCTCCACTATGCGGAGATTCCACAGTTCTCGGAGTCGACAAAACCTTCAACCTTGGCATTGTACATGCCATAACATTAACAAATGTGTATGAATGTCGATCTGTTAAAAGAAAGCGGACTGATGATTTTCTTGTTTTCTGCGGGCCGATGTTCCTCCACGGAAACAGCGACAGAGAAACATTTTTCCTATTCTTCCAACATATTCCAGAAAAGCTTGGTGGATGTGCGCAGTGTCCGGTTCTCGGCAGTGGTGAGGAGAAAGCTCTTTGTCAGGCCATGTCCTTGGCATTTCCTAAATCGCCCAGATTGGCATGTTCTCAACATGTAAAAAAATCTTTGCAGACAAACTAACACCAACTAGAACAACGCCTACCGCGACTGCAGAGACAGAAACTTGTTGAGAACATGTTTGCGCCTTCTGGCATTGTCGCCACAGCCAATAATCATTTAGAGCTAAAAAGAAGACAAAATTCTGTCCCTCATTGATGCGACTGACAATGCACAAGTTCAACTACTCTTGGAAAGATTATCTCTTTTGATGGTCGAGAATGCCAAGAAATTGGACCGCCCCGGTTTATGCTTGGACAATGCTATATGGAAAAACACCAACAGCGAGTCTATCAACCATGTTCTGAAGCAGGCAACATCATGGCGGTCATTGAAGCTGGTAGACTTGATTCAGAGGCTCTGCATAGTGGTGGAAAGTCAGTTCAGAGAAGTCCAAAGAGCCATCTGCGGCATGGGCAGCTTTGTCCTGGTAAATGAATACAAGAAATTTGGGGTACCGCGAGATGTTCGGTTCAACAAAGACAACGAACAAAAGGCAAGGCGTATGAGAAAGTATGAGTTGTGCATTAAAAAGACACTCTTGAGGAGTACCAACTCACAGAAAGTTGCCGTTGCGCCTAAACATAAAGTGAAAAAACCTGGCCAAAGAAAATGGAAACTGACAAAAAAGACAGTTTCAGTCCCTGTAGCCAGATTCAAGTATTTTGCTTGAGTAATTTGTCAACAAACTTCTTGAATTCATTAAAATTGGCTTATGCGATCATAGAACTTTTCGGAGCTTCTTTGCCATATGCTTTTATTTGTATGAGTTTGTAGATTTTCTTTCAAATTGGAAATGGTTCATTATGCGTTTTATCCTCTTATTTTTGTTTAGACAATGCCGTTCGAAATTAGCTTTTACGATGACGATGTGGCGTTAGTTATTGTTTGATTTTACATGCGCTTTTTTTTTTGTATGCATCTTTTTGGTTGTCGACTTTAAATGTAACAACATGTGTAAATGGATTTAGTCATTTTATTTAATACTGTCTTACTGATAGAAATTGGATAACATGAGCATGATATTGTCTTTTTGTGCGAGTATTTATTTTTTCGGTATTTGAATGCGTTTATTCATGTTTTTTAAGCTTTTGCTTATTTTACATTAGCTAATAGCTTAATTTCTTGTCTGTGCCATGATGATTACAAAAACACTTTATGACCATGATATGGTTATTTTTCTTTTCTTTTTGTTTTAATGCATTTTTATTTGTATGAATTTTGTAGATCTTTTTCACCAAAAAATATGACAACATTATTAAATGCGTTTAATCAACAATTTTATTTTCATATGTGCCATGCTGAAAAAAATGGCTTATATGATCATGTTATTGTATTGTTTTACTGCGTTTGATTCATTCATGGCTATAGATATTATTGATTCAGATTCAATTATTTTGTTTGAGTATTTTGTCAACAAACTTCTAGTATTCTTCTAAATTGGCTCATGTGATCGCAGTATTTTTCTGAGCTTCTTTGTTTTTTTAATGAACTTGTAGGTTTATTTAAGTATGGCAATAGTTTCTTTTTATGCGTTTTAGCCTCTCCTTTTTGTCTACACAAATTGAATGCTTATCGAAATTGGCTTTTTCGATGACGATATGGTATGAATTGTTGTTTGTTTTTAAATGCGGTTTTTTATTTGTATGCATCGTGGGGTTGTCAACTTTGTATACGATATGTTTAAATGCGTTTAGACATTTATTTAATATTTGTCTGCGTCTTGCTGATTAGAAATTGGAAAATATGAACATGATATATTTTGTTTTTGAATGGAGACATTCATTTGTTCGCGATTTTGGATTTTTTTTTACTTTAAGTATGAGAACAGTTATTAGTGTGTTTGTTTATGTTTATCTTCTTTATGCTGATATTGAATTGGACTGTTTTTTATGCCTTTCCGCCTGTTTTGTTTGTGTCATGTTTATCGAAGATAGCTTTTAAGATTAGTGTAAATTTTTCACTGTTTCTTTTTAATGCATGTATTGAAATTGTCCCACCTTTAAGTATGACAACAATTTTTAAAGGATTTATTCATTTATGTCTGTACCATTCTGATAATAGAGACCTTAAGCACACGCACCGTGTCTCACTACGCGTACGTGAAATCGGGAAAGCAGATCAAGGAAACTATAAAAACAATGAAACCAGTCTCTAAAAATAGACCCACAGACGTTCCCGTCATGCTCACGCGTTGGCTGCTTAAAGTCTGTAATACAAGTTTGCTTACGTGACCATGCTATGTGTGTGTTTAATCCATGTTTTCTTTCTAATGCATTTTGTAGACTTTTTCCGACTTTAGGTATGACAACTTTTTTAATGCGTTAAGTCACTTGTTTAATTTTAACTATGCCATGCCGGTATTTTAAAACAACCAAATTGTTGTCCTTATAAAAAGAAGGAAAAGACTTAAAACACATATCCTTAAATAACGATTTCCAACTCCGGCTTATTTACCCTCATCGTGAGATATTTCTGTCCATAGACCTTCAGTACAGTGTCCGTCATTAAAAAAAAACTCTGAAGCATTCTTCCTGTTTTAGTTTATAGGCCTACAAAGCTCATCAAAACAATATCTGCGTTAGCAAATGTTTGATTGATAATTTGTAAAAAAAAAAAAAAAGAAATAAGGTCTTAGAATCCAAAAAAAAAGAAGAAAAGTAATAAGTGTTTCAGAAAATTTTTTGTCAAACTCTTAAATTATTAAGGGAAACTAAAACTAGATAGTGTGGACTTATGGGTTTTAGTATAAAGCGATTAAGTAAGATACCAACTCATAGCAAAGTCCTAAATTTTCTAAGTCTTTGTTTATACTCACCACATAGGCTCTCGTCTGCATGAAAAAGGAGGTAAATAAAGAAAAAGAAATATAATTTAAAGTTTTTTGCTACATGTATTCCTTAATAAAGGACTAAGCTACGAACTTTCGATTATTCTGAAGTGAGAGAAACGAAAAAAAAAAAAAAAAAAAAAAACGGCATTATAACGTTAATCTTTTGTTTGTTATTATGTTTATGTTACAGTTGTGTTGAGGTTAACTTCGCTTACAATTTCCTTAAATTTGTTGTGTTTGAAAATCCACAGCTGTTTTTAATGAGACTATTTCAATTCTAGCCTTATGTTTAAAGTATTGTATGCTTCAGGTTTTTATATTCATTTCTTTTTAATTCAGCCTTAGTTATGTTGATGTAAAAAGGTGAAAGATCTTTATTGAGAAAACCAAGACGCATAATAATCGAAGGACTAAGGTGACCAGGGGTACAAATTTACTTCAAGTATTTATGCTTTCCTACTTTTATAACAGACTTATAATACCTCAATATAGAGTTTTACAATAAATATGTCTCGCAGTTAGTCCAAAAGAGTAGTAAGTCGAGCCGCCAAGTTTTGAGATAGAGGCTTTTAAGTTTAGTAGCTCTTCAGAAAACAAACCTTTTTTACTTTAGGGATTGATTGTAAAACCATTTTTTAACTGTTTTCACACCTGATCCGTGTTAAGATTTCATGTTTTATATGTTTAATTTTTATGGTATGGTTGCCAAGGACTTAACACGTTTATAGTTGTCTCATCTTTAAATGCAATATTCTGCCCTTTCTGACAGTTCACAAGTCCGAACCCTGCCGACTTCAAACGGCCATAACTTCACACTCAAGTATTGTATGTACCGGCTCTGTGCATCTGGCCTAGTGGTAAGACACTCGCTCAGAGATCAGGAGATGTGGTTCGATCCCCGGACTTTACAATTGATACTAGCAGCTGATCCGCCTTGCGTCTGGCATTATGGATTTTGTGCTAAGTCTGGTCGGCCCGGTTTCAGGATAATGTGACTGGGCGTGGTGTATGCAAGCGCTCCTTACTTCACAGTGTTGGAGCACGCTTTCAATTGTCCCAAGCACCGTCTCTTATATAGCCTTGTAGTTGAAAAGAGACATTAAAATTCAAACAACCTAACCTAACCAGTATTGTATACTCCAGGTTTTTTATATTCATTTTATATTCAGCCCCAACTATGTTAATATGAAATGATGAAAGATCTTTATTGAGACAAACAAGACGTATACGATTCGCATCACTAGTTGATTAGAATTTATACTTTACACAAAGTATTTGGGCTTTCCGATGTTGATAAAAAGATATATCCCCGCAATAATGTTTAACGATGAATATGTTTAAAGGTACATAACTGTGACAACTGGTTTAAAGGTGTACTGGGCTGATAAAATAACACCTCGTCTACTAGACCAATGCATAAAAACGGTGACATTGCTTATATCCGGATCGGCAGTTCTGTTGTATGTGAAGTGGTACTCATCATCACTAATCTGGTCACACCTACAGTCGTGCACGCCGTACTGACGGTGTAAGCAAGCGCCGGTGTATGAATCAATAGGTGAGCAAAACTGGAATAAAGATTAAATAATGAGTTCACGACAAGAGCAGTGGGTTTTGCTGATGTAGATTCCACTGAGATTAGTCCTTAACGCTAACACAAGGTAGATAATATCTTAAGTCAGTTTTTAAAATATTTTAAAGACAATAAGGAGTGTAGGGATCCTACAAAATAAAACTATATGCGGAATTATGTGATATGGAGTTAATAATTAATAGGAAAGGACTTTTAAAGCTCTATAAGATGGGGAAAAAATTCTCATATCTGTATTAGGTCCTGAATACAAGTGGCTCAAGGTTTTTTTTGTCATGGATAAAATTGGACTCATTCATATTTATCAAAAAAGGTTTACTCTGTTATATGTCTCTGATTCAGTTAACACCGGATCCAAGAAACTTTCCATCTTGTAATGAGAATTCATCCCGGTAATATTGTATTTCAGTACAGTGTAGTCTTACCCAGCCGATTGATAGTTGTCATTGCAAAAAGCTGTTGACGTGACTTCCAATAGCTCAATTCTTGGTGAACCTTTACAGAAAAAGTTGAATCAAAAGAAAGGGAGATTTTTTGTTCAAAACTTTACAAGTTCATAAATAGATTATGTATCGTAAACGTTAACTTTCCTCCTCAAATGTTAAAATGAATTGGCATGCATTCATATTGCAATGCAAAGTTTTTACTTGTGTCCATTCCAAATCGAGAGAATGTCACAATGCTTCTGATCAATATCTGCGCCACGTTTTGATATTTTATGGTAATTTTTTTTCAACTAGAAACTTATTTTGTTGTGGGGTTTTTTTTGTCGTTTTTAACTTTTACCTTTTATCTTTTACCCTAAAATTTCAGGTTTTGTTTTTTTAACAGTTTCCATATTCTTGGCCAAAGATTAACTGTTTTCGAGATTAATTTTACCAATTTATTACGTATATATCAAAATTATAATCCAATTCCTATTCCGCAAATATGAAAATTTTTATTTTGAAGAAGCAACATAATTATTATAAGTACTCGACAGAACGACCTTAAAATTTCTTAACTCTAGCGCCAAACTCTAATCTAGATACCGGCCCGATGTACTCTGCACATCGATACATCTTGGAAATCTAGGTCTAAACTTTATCTAAATTCATCTCTAGATATAAGTCATTTTTCTAGATTTTCAATTTAAATTTTAGTCCTAAACTAACCTTAACTCTGCTATGATCAAAACGGGCCAAACTATTTTTATGTGTGTTCTTCTGACTTCTCAAAATGGTTAGCGGAAGTTGTACAAATGTGTAATATGTTACCTTTCCATACAGACGAATACTGTAGCCAAGTTAACAAAATATTAATGTATAAACGCAATAAATCAGCATTCGGCGAATCAATAAGCGCCGTTGTAGTTCTAACCCATTAAACAAAAAACAAAGTTATTCTCGGAAAAAGCGAAAAAATGAGTGCAATAGGAAAACCATAGATATTTTTTTATTATCGCTCGAAAATTAATATGTGAACAGTATTTATTTGAACACCAAACTTAATAAAAACATACAGTCTACTCACTTAAAGATAGAGACACATACCCTTAAACCGTTCATACGTTAGCTTATATCAATTGTGAACTGAATTTATTTATCATTTAGGGAATATTTAAAAGGGGCAGTGGCGGGCTACATTGCTGTAAAACAAATATTTTTTTTACAAAATTTTAATTCACAGGAGTGCCAAAATTGAATGTAATAATTTAAAATGGATAGGTTACCTAAGATGCAAACAGCGAATGCACACCAAAATACCAAAACTGCATAGGTCGACATTCTGTAAGAAAGAGGATTTCCAATTCAAAGGTGGGTTTACACCTTTTTGAAATGGCATGCAAAATCAGAATAGATATCAGAACGCAATTTTTAGAGCTTGCGAAGGAGTAGATTATCCCACGAAACTCTAATCTGTTCTGATTTTACGGTAGATTCTCACTCAAATCCACAACTAGAAAGATTTCTAATTTTTAGGGAGAATCAGAACGTGCAATGCATTGTGGGATAGATAATCATCATCTCGAACTTAAAATTCGTTCCAACAAAATAGGAGTTTCTTACACTGATGAATCGGGCTTGGCTTTGCTTATGACATCCACACATAAAGAGATAATACATATTAACTAAAAAAATGGTATGATATTGTTTTTAATGTAAAGCAAGACTTAAGGGAATCGTGCAGCTTTCTTACATCGAGATGTAGTTGACGCAAAGAAGCTCAGAACTAGATTCGGTGTAAATTTCAGATCTTAGGGTGACCTAAACTTCGTTTCGTTGCTCTTTTAGCATCTTATAAGAGCTCCACAAAAAGGCAAAATCAGAATATAACTTGTCGCTCTGATTTAACCGGGAAAATATCATTCTGATTTACAGTTCTGAAATCTACTGTGTAAACCCACCTTTACGGAGGTGAGGAGGAGCGGGGAGAGAAGGGTTGGTTTTCAGTTCTCAAATCTGTTTTATGCATGCTTAACAAAGCTGAAGTACAATGTCATGTACTTATGCCTTAACTTCTGCCACGAAAAAGAACTTACTTGAATCCTTGTAAAGAATACCATATTATTACACATGAGGAACTTAACAGCCATCATGACTTTAAAACGTGGATTTAAATAAATTGAGCTTTTAAAAAAGTGTTTTCATGCATTAGTCTTATATTTAGGAGTCACATTTCTTTGTGGTGGGTTTTGTGCAATATAATTCAAGCATGTTTTTCCTCAATATTGACTTTTCACGAACTATCATTTTAAATGTCTTTAAAACAACAGCCTTTGCTTATAAAAAGTATACATAATATCTTTCAAATTGTTTCTGCGATAGTAATTTTGGTAGAAAGTTTTCACAAAATGCAAATTTATAAAATAACTAAAACTGTTGTTAACTTTTTATTTTGAATGAAACATTTTGAACACGACACGCTGAAAGTTATACACAAAAATATAATTCGTTTAATTAAAAGGCATTTTCTGTAATAGACTAAGTCCTACCTTTTCTCTTGCTCTTTTAGTCAACCGGTGACAACGAAGACAACTCAAAGACTAGTTACTTCGGCTTAAATATTTGCAAAACGTAGCAAGCTTTAACAAATGCGTGAAGGGTTACTAAACTTATTTAATTAGAGCGACAAATAAGGCCACTTGACTTTAGCCAGATGTTGTGCAGCTAGGGCCTACATTCTGCTATCAATCCAACATGTTCGTTGGACACTAAATCCGACTTTATACTATAATAAATTTTGGCCTTCTAGTGCCTTCTAGTGATATTAAACTGACCTAATCATTGATTATAATTTGATAATAGCTTGTCCTTGGTATGGCCAATAAAAAAATTAGCGACATCTTGGACACCATAGAAAGAATGTGTAATTGGGAAAAAGAGTGGGTGAGGTGGGCGTGGCAGGGTGGTTGGCGCGTCGGACTTGTGATCTGGCGGTCGCAGGTTCGATTCCCAACCATTGGATGTTGCATTTGCATAAGGAAAGCAACTTTACCCTCAGTTCCTGAGTCCACCCACCTTTAAAATGAGTACACAGCGAGAGGCAATTTTTTTAATTATTTTTCATATGCGCCTGCAACACCCTGCATATGGGTTAAAGGGTAGCTGCTTTGCGTCGACAAATTTACGCTTAGTAACGAAGCCGAATTCCCCTGAAAGGATTAATATAGTGTATAAAATATATAAATAAATAGATTAATAAAGAAAGAATAAGAAGAGTGGATACTAATATCTTCAGATAAAATTTAAAGCACCCTTCGAAAATTTACGCAGGAAGTAAGCGTTTTTCCTCTATCATATTCAAATTGAGGAAAAGGAAAAAGAACGTTTGAATTCTCCCCTCTCTGTTCAATCTTTTCTGTCAGTCTATCTCTCACTGTTTTTTTCTATCATAGTCATATTTTAAAGAAAAAAACTTTTCAACATTTCTATATCTTTTTTTTTTTTACAACATATTAATCTAGGAAACTTCATTGGTGAAATAAGGCACTTCCAATTGACTTACCACGTCAGAATAGTGGATCATAAACGCTTTTAAACAATTCCCTTAGGTCTAATCGAAAAGAAGTGTTCAAGTTAAACTGCTGTTCTAAAACCCTTTTCCAGATCTGGAGTTGTATACGCCAAAACTTCACAAACTTTGAGAAGAAATTATAAAAAAATTAAATTCTTTAAAAGCCGTGTGCATAAAAATAATACGAAAAAATCAATCACATATGCATAGAATCAAGCTGTTTATACAGACAAAAAATTGTTGGGTTTTTTTTTTGCTTTTAATTTTTTTATTTGAGACAAGCCAGATTTTTCTTGCCGTTTAATTACACGTAGGCAGCTGTCTCTGTTTTCTTGCCTTTGACTCACTGATCCTCCAACCACTCTCTGTGACTCGTGGATTTTTAAATTTTTTTACCATCCCAAACTTTGTCTCTTCAAACATCCGCAGGCTGTTGCTGGGCATGTCAGAATGCGTGACTTTTAAAGTTGTGAAAACTTTTTTTTTGTATTTGATTTTTCTAAACGACCGATGATTCATGCGACAATGAACATTTCAGGAACAATAATTATCTCTACAACTCAGTATTTTATCGTTTGTTTCTTTTTTTGTGCACTTCATTTACCTAAGTTTCTTTGATTTAATAGTAAAAGGGTCTATCATACTTCCAGCTCCATCTTATTGAGTTCTCCTGCACATTACTTTGATTCCTGCCATTGGAGTTTATTTTCAAAACAATCAGCGATAAATATTTAATATATCTTTATTGATCACTGGTTGGATTTGTGGATATGCTTAAATGTCAAGTTTATTTTTAAGTTTTCAGACTATGTTTTGCGAAGATGGTATACCGAGACATTTCGAAAACAGAGACAAAAAGATGAGAGACAGACAGACAGATAGACATAGACAAAGGCCGAAAGAGATAGGGAAAATCCTTTATTTAATAATACGAAAAAAGAAACTTATTCCCAAATTCGACTCCTTACTCCAGTAACAGGAAGCGTGTAAATTTAGGCCGCAATTTTAGACTAGAAAAAGTCCATGACTATGCGCATAAATCTAGGCCTAGATTTAGGCGTCCGCTCAATTTAGTTGTTTTTTTTTTACATAAATCTAGCTACGCCCTCTTCATGAATTGCTCCCTTGAAACAACGCTTAACAATATTTCCTTGCTCGGCAGCTTAACATATTCTTTCATAGTAATTTTTTATTCTGTGCAGACAGAGTGATAATTCAGATTCAAGCAACACTCAGCTGAGGTAACATGACTAACCATGGCAGTATCTTTCATAATGAGATATTCTAGCGCGCGTGTCTGCATGTGGAATTTGATTTTAAGATTAAATTTTTACACAAGAATGTGGGCGATACGGTATCAAAAATAATTGATAAATGACGTCTTACTTTCCTAACCAATTTTTTTGTACGTAGTTCGGAGCACATGTTAATCTCGTGTGTCCATAAGTTAACTTTGAGAGAAAGAGAGAGAGAGGAAAGAGAGAAGGCGAGAGAGATAAAGAAACAGAGAGAGAGAGAGAGAGAGAGAGAGAGAGAGAGAGAGAGAGAGAGAGAGGAGAGAGAGGAATAGAGGGGGAGTCAAGCAAAAGGAAAACGAATGAGTTTTGTAGTTGTGGACCGTACCTTACGTTAACTTTGACGTGCGATTTCGTGCTGCGCAACAAATCAATTCGTTCTAACGCATGCATTGTAGATGTATTGAAAAAAAATAATTATAGTGATGTACATTGGCTTCAAGATTTCATTGTGAAACTTGGAAGAAGTCGTAGGGTGAAAGCTCTAAGTTTTACTTACAAGTGTTTTTAAGGTTCTCTTGTGAATCTAAACTATGTCCGAAATATAACCATAGAAACTGCAGATATAAAATATTTATAGCACCGTATGTAATACGTTAGAATAAAGAACATAGAACTTCCGAAGAGAAAATTATTCTGTTTATCAAGGGGCTTGTAATATTTTGTAGGTAGCCGTTTTGACATTGGCCCACTTAAGTACCTCAAAATATAATTGGAAACACTCTGTTCAAAGTTATACGTTTGGGTGTGTTTGATGAACGTCTACAACTGAATAAGCACAGTCATATGTAGCATACAAATATGTGTGCAGTTTTAAGAAGTTTTATTCTTCATTAAAATTGTCATATAAATTTTGTTGATGTTTTGTTGCTTTACTTCTCAAGAGCGCCTAATCTAACTGTATTCACCTTTTGATGTAGATGGAATCCTTTAAATTTTGTCACTACAGATCATACTATTCCCACATAATTATTAGGTGGGGGGGGGGGGGGG
>BMAT01000177.1:25609-42191 GCA_019649035.1 Elysia marginata
ACCACATCTTTATTAAACAAATCGTAGGTTGTTTACAGCACACCTACTGCTTCTACAATTTTGCTGCTATTGTTGCGAATAAAGCCGTTATGCTCACTATGACAACAACTACTTCTATTATCATAACAATGAGTGTATTGCGTTTCTTTGTGCCTGAACGGGAAATATAGTACTATGCCAAATTGCGTAAGTGAATTTAGGCCACGCAAAATATGCCTAAGTAGGTTTTTTCGAATAAAAATGTTTTCTTCATTGATCTATGTAATTTTTTTTTTCATAAACATGTTTCATTTCTTATTTTCAAAAATCTGTCAAATTTTGAAAATTTTTGTGTGATTTTGAAGGAAGTTATTCAGTTTTTTTGCTCTCCTGAAAAGTTGTAAAAAATTACATACGCAAAAAGTGCACGGGCACGACGATATGCCCTTTTATGAAAAAAAATAGTTGAACATTTTTTCCTGGGATTTTTACTCTGTTGTGCAAAAGAATTTTCTCCTGATCCAATAAAATAAAGAAGAAAAACAAGGAGGAGGAAGAGGATGATGGGTAGGTCAAATGTCAAAGCAAAGAATGGAAGTTATTTCATAACTGGGCCTGCTGCTGTATACCTGAAGATGAGTGGAATGTTTTTTGCCGTTTGTAAAAAACGTTATTCAGCATGAGTTTTTACTGCATGTACTTTATTTTATAACCGTTCGAGTAAACGGGCAATCAGACTTGTCTATTATATGGTTGAAATCTGCCTGATCTGCTGATGATTGTGTTTGTTTTTTTTTGCCTACTCCAGATATACTTGAGCTGCAAGCTAAGTTTGAAGAAGACAAGAAGAAAATAAAGGAGATGAAAGCTGCGAGGAAGTTTAGACCATACTGAGAGGATAATAAAATGATAACAGTGCCTGATTGTCATACTGATTAAACCAAGGATTGAAATAATAAAATTTTATTCTACCGTAAGATTTTCTTTTTCTTGTGGCAGCATGCATCCATCGTGAATTACTTGTGAACGTCTAGTAATGATCTAGATCAAGGTGTTGAAATGTTAACTTACATATCTCCTCTCTCTGGCACTCTCATACACGACTCAATCTCTCTGATTCATTGTAAAAATACATTTTTATGATCCACAAGCATAAACCTCACAACAGCTCAAAGTCAAAGTTCTATAGTTTCCTCTCCATAGTACCTCGGCAATGTTCCCTCCTGTTTCAAAGGATATCAGTACTAGTTTTGCTACTGATTAAAACTGAGGTTGGCTTTTCAATCTTCTAGTTTTACACTCGTTTTGCTTCTCCTTTTTTTTTTTTACAATATTTTTGTTACATTCAGTTGTGATTTTAGGCTTAGTCATCTGAGTGTTAAAGGTTGTATTCTTCAATGAATCTCAGGTTGATAAAATTTTAGTTCTGTTGAATCAAAGCTTGAAGCTAAGGTCAAAAAAGATTGTGGCAATCAATTTGTTAAGTTCAGCAATATGATCCAATTAAATTTTGCACCCAAAAAAAAATAAACACCAGAACTCCTGTCCTTTTTCACTTCACAGGAACAACATTTAACTTTGAACTATGAGAAAACATTAGAGAAAGATGATAAAACCAATAACCTGAATATACAGTGGAATCCGGACAAAGTCAACACCTTGGGACTGAAAAAATATGTTGACTTTAAGCGAAGTTGACTTGATCAATTTTCAGGGGGAGGTTGTAACATAGTGCAATCCAGAGCTAGATAAATTCAACAAGTAAAGTGTGACCACTAGGAAGGTACCATACTCGAAGAAACGATGAAGTCTGGCCTAGGCTAGATGTAGACACAGGGATGGAATGCGTAGGTGTGTGCACAGGAACACTGTGTTTGTGTATCATTGAATTTATTGGACTGGTGTGGCAAAGCTGGGAGGAGTGGGAGTGTCATCAATGAACTGCCCCAATCAGCATCTGTCCAGCTGCACTAGCCCTTCCCCTCTAGCCCTTGCAAGGCCAGTGGGCCCAGGCAGGAGAGCATGCTGCATGCAGTGTCTTAAATCATGAATGGAAACAAAGATCGCCCACCGACCCACCTCTTTGTCTCTATCAAGATCCATATGGAGTCTCTATCTCTTTACATCTGGCTTCAAAGTGTTGACTTTAAGCGAAAATAGGTCCGAGGCAGTTGACTTAATCTAATGCGAAATGAAGTTACTTAAATAAAAGGGAAAAAAACGGGAGTGTTGTGAGGTGTTGGCTTTAATATAGAGTTGACTTCAAGCTAGTCGACTTCTCACGAATTCCACTGTAAGTTGAAATAAATAAAGCATTTGAGTTATACAGTTTCAAGTTACATGGACTCAACTGTAATTATAAATTTTTTATTGCCCTAGAACTACATTTTATCCAATAAAACCCAATAAATATCCTGGGAAAAAACTCTGATATCTAAATGTGAAAGATACAATTACATACATGTATACAGAATACCAATAAACAACAACAAACCCTGCCCCCTTACTAGTTTTAGGCTGTAGAAGTTCAGGGCCCAGCACACCAATTTTGCAAGCTGATACTTTTTCAAATGAAAATTTAATGCTATGTGTGTGTTATAATACAATTAACATAACGTCAAAATTTATTTATGTAGTATTTACCTTCAGTTGTTTTGTCTAAATTTAATAATTACTTATTTTTTTATACTTAAAAGAAAGAAAGAATATCGATTGGGATATCTAATGTTTTTCAACCTAACGGAAACTAAGTTTGATCTCACAGGTCTTTTTCAATTAGATTATATTTCTTTAATAAAAAAGCAAACTTTGCTTTTGCGGTGCAAATGTTATAATTTTCAGTGCAAAAAAGCACAGTGTTTTATTGTTTATTGCAATATCACAATCAGCATCAATTGGAGGTTTTGTTTACAAGTTACTCATGGAATATAACTCAGTCAGAGAATAAAGTTGACAGCTTGACTTTGAGGTCAAATAAAAGCTCATTTGCTGAATTTACATGTATTCATTTACTGTTATGAATACATTCTATGATTAAATTTAAATGTAGGCCCTACTATATTTTTTTAATCATGAGGCTAACATTTAGCCATCAGAAAAATCATTTCTGTTTGAATCGCGAACATAAAGAGTTTTAACCCTTTGTACTGATATTCTTCAAATTATGCCACTTTTTGAAGGGAGGTTTAATAAGGAGAAACCAACAATGCTGGAATGTCATAGAGCCAATTGGACATAGATTCTGGGTGTAGTTTATATTGTAAACTGTGCAGGCAACCTTCGTGGGTGAATTTACCAGAATAATTTGGTAATTTCTTTATTTTGCCAATCGCCGGTTTAAGAGAGGGGTAGGGTGAAAGAGAAAGGAGTGTTGTTGTTCTTCTACTACTATTACTACAACTGCTACCACCACCACTGCCCCTCGCCTTCCGACAACTACTACCACTGTAACTATTAGTATTACTACTATTACTACTATTGATAAGCCTACTACCACTACTACAACATGTATTACTACTATTAATACTGTGATTCGTATTATTAGTGTTGCTTTTCTCAATTCAATTTCTTTAGTACATTTATATCATGTTGAATGATTTAGTGTATGACATTTTATTTACGTTCAATGAACATCTGAAGACTTAGATGTCTTGTAGTTTTAGTACTTGAACCAACGGCCACCTTTCTCAGCAAATATTTAAGTCATTGGAAGCCTTAAGTATTTTGAGGTGCGAAGTTAAAAAAAAGGTAAATAGAGGTAGTGATAAAACTTTAGAAGGTAAAAAGGTTTATAAATACATTGTATTACATGAAGGACCAACTTAGTATTCCTAAGCCAACAACGTTGTTTTATACCCTCAAGTTTGATTAATATACTCATTATGTAGACACTTGCCCATTTGAACGCACGGTCGCGTACATACATAAAGAAAATACATTAAACCTAATCTTTTATTATTGAGGGAAGTGTTGATCTGATGATGTTCTCACTGACAAAGAAAGGGCTTATAGACCAAGACAACTGGCTAGGAAGAAATTGGCAACAGTGTTATGATGAAACTAGAAGTATGACAAGTGTGATACAGGTTAATACTGACGCACCTTGAGTTGTTTTTTGGTTACAGACTTAAATAGATAATCCTCACAGGTTCCATATAATTTCTGTAGTGTTAAAGTGTCGTTAATATTAGTAAGATTGATGGAATGTTTTCCATGATTGAGGTCATTCCGTAGTTAACCTTTTTCCTAACACCAGTTACTGCAACACATCAGTATATGATTTCAATTAAAATTAGTACTGTAGTATGGGCGAGGAGCTACCTTCGTAACTCCATAATGCACTTGGTTGATTTACGCATTGAAAAAAGTCACAACTTTTTATGGTGCAAGGGCTAACCGGAGTAAGGCTTAAAGTGCGAGACTCTCACTAAGTCCCAATTTGAGTAACTCTTAAGTTTTGGGGTTCTTGAAGATAGAGCGCTTATATGTTGCAACACAGAGAAAAGAAGTCTCATCAATACTCGAGCACTTGGCTTTGTAATGATTGCTAAGGATTCCAGGACAGTGTGTGCAAAATTTGGTAAGTGTATTTCGATGGATACATTGTACATGTAACTTCAAGTGATTCCTAGTACTTTCTAATGATTCTAAGTGATTCCTATTGATTTTGTGAAAAAGTAGCATGAGTTTTCATTTAAAATTAGCTTAAATTACACTTTTTATTCAGAACTTTTTATATACAGTAGAATCTCTTTCAACCAAAATGCCTTTAAACCGAAATACACTTTACATGAACCAAAATTTAGATTTAAAGAAATTCTAGAGTTCAAATTTTTTTGGTTATCAAATCTTTCAAAATTTCAAAGTTTGTGGCTGAGAACAATAAAGACCGAGTGGCTGTCCAATAATTCGGCTCAAGTAATACTTTGTCCTGGAAAATAGGAATTGTAAACCACAAAGGATATCAGTTTTTGAAATTTTTATTCAACTTCAATTACAAATTACTAATGATAGATTTACTTGAAGTAAATATGCAACATTTCATTGAATCTTTATGTTTTTTCTGCAAAGTCTTTGTTAACAAATATGATCTATGACTGTCACAAAGAGTATGACAAATACAGGAAAGGAAGTGCAAAGATGAATTCATGATAAAAAAAAGAAGTAATTGAAAAAGAAAAGCATCAAAATTTATTAAAACATGAATTTTAAATTTCCCAAAAAATTTCATATATTAATTAAAAAAAAAGTTAAAATTTTCCCAACAACAACTCTCAAGCTTTTATTGTTAAGCGGATCACAGCAAAGTGCAGTCGGACCCGCCAAACCTGGAAAAAAACTTTTTCTATATAAAGCCCATGCTGGAATTATTACCTATTTAAACGGGTAAAAATCTCCAAATATCTTTATCAAAGTGGAGCATTGGTGGCAGATTATGGAATTATTACCTATTCAAATGGGTAAAAATCTCCAAATATCTTTATCAAAGTGGAGCATTGATGGCAGATTATTTGCTTTATTTACGAGCAAAAGGCACATCACGTGTTAACAAAATGACACAGGTGGTCTATAATTGTAAACAGATTTCCACTTTATCAGGAAAAGAAGCCTTCTTTTGCAATTTCCCTTTTAAGCGGGCCCGACTGTATAAGACCCATGCATGAAATACTGCAAAGATGTATCACAGACAACACAAGCATTAGCGACTTCCCTCTTCTATAATTAAAGGTCTGGCAACGTTGATGTGATAAATGGCTTCATCAGATTATACAATGCCAGATACCAATCTTTGAGAGACTTGCATACATCTATAGAGTCAGCTGAGCTGCAGAAATCTCATTTCCGTCTGTATATTTTGCCACACTATTATTTGCCACTTCCAGCGTAACATTCTGAAATTCCAACTCTGGAGTTGACAGACTCGATGGAACTCTGGAGTGAATGAAGTCAATCCAAGCATGACTTGTTCTTCAATTTTCTTTTGATAATGGCCAAATGTTCTTTTTGTACATTAAAACATGCACTAGCTAGGAGCACTGTATGAATTTCCTTGTAGCTGTTGCCGTAAAACCATAGAAAGCAGTCTGAAATGTAAGACAAAATATAATTCAATGAAGTACTGTAACTCATTATGTACCAGTACTTTATGCATTGTAAGTCATTAATAGAGTTTTTTATTAATGAAGTTGCTCAGAATCATTAACATTACACACCTATAATACATGTACCAGAAATAAAAAATAGGAAAAGTAAAATTACATTTAATTATTTTACCACCAACCATAATCATTAGTTTTTAATACCAGATATCAAGCTAGTACAATGGTATTTTGAACAACTATTTTTATGCTTTTCTATAGAGTCATTAAGTTTACAGCCCAGATGGTGCTTACTGCGTAAGTCGACGTTATCTTTTTTTCCAGGTCTGGTGTACACCTAGGCTATCTTTCTTTGGCTATGAGCTCTCTAATATTAACTTTGAACCATTTACAATCATATCTTGGGAATTTGAAATTGACACCTTCTCAACATCTGTGTTATTACCAATTTAGTCATCTGGTCCTCCTGGTGTTATCAGAACCCTAATATAACCTGCCCTCTTTTAAACGGTTTCCAGAGAACCCATAAGCTGTTTGCTACAATATTCTCTTGAGAAGTAATGCACAAAATGTTACTATGTAAATCAGAATTATGGATGAAGCATGGAAACTATAACATTGCAACAAAAGCCATATTGATTGAGTTTCTGCTTATCCAAACAAAAAGAAAAAAATGAACTAGCGTACAGTACAAAAATATTTTATTCAGCTATGTATAACAATTATTAACATACATGGGAAAAGTCATAAAACCACATTAAAAATATGTGCAAAGTAAAATACCTGTTATGAGGCAGCTTATGTCTAGCTATGGATTCCATCTCTTTGATTTTTCCTGAAACAACAAAAAAAAAAAAAAAATTAAACTCAAAGAATTGATGACTTTCCTTGTAAACCTCCTGAAGTCAATTCTTTCACCAGATGAGTTTGGATAATGTTTCAGCTCGTTAACTTGCAAAACAAAAATTTTCCCAGAAAAGTTTTCACCAGATATGTACATATTTGAATACCTGGGGTTAGCAAAGAGATAAGACCCTAAAAATTTCACCTCCTGTCCTATTCACACATCTGAGCAGTAGAGAGGAAAGAAAAAAATTGCATCTGATCACAATTGCCAAATGGTGACAAATAATAAGATATAAAAAAATAGTTGAGGATATGTCGTAGAATGGAATGCACCTCAAGTCAACACCTTTAAGGAAAGCTCTTGCTTAAAGTCAACTCTCTTTTGCAGTCCCGTTTTATATTTCTTTTTCTATTTTTTTTTTGTAATGGTTGAAGTCACCTCTTGCTTATAGTCAACACATTTTGTTGGTGTCAAGGTGTTGATTCTACCAGGTTTCCACTGTACATGAAAACACACTTAAATACTCCCATACAGAAATATTCATTTAAAGGATGCAAACGCAGACACAAAATTTTGAAAGAATATCAAACAAGCAAAGTATTCTGGAGTGTTGTCTTCTGGAAAAGGGACGTTACTCTTGTTTTACCTCTAATCTCATTCCCTATTCTGGACTTGGTCTAAATCTAGACTAAATTTTCCATTGTCGTGTCTGTTTTTGCCATCCTCACCATCTTTTACTTTAATTTCATGATCACTCATGTAAATCATTTTTGCTTTTCACTTCAAGATTTACTGATCTGAAACCTCTTTTGCAATACACCTACTTCTTAAACAATGAACAAAATTACAAAAAAAAACCTTGCTTCTAAGTATGTCTACCAATAAACATACAACAATAAGGAAATGATGTTTTGCACTTAAAAGTACTCTTCTTTGTTAAAGTTACAACATATAAACCACAAATCCATATTCTAAAAGTGTGAATATATACTTAACTCTATTGAAAGCAAGCTTTCTGGTACACAAAAATCGGGCAATGCTAAGGGTTAGACTAAACCACTGGATAAATCAAAGAGGGAAGAAAACACAACAAGAAACCCAAAACAACAAATCTTATAACTACATTTTTCAACTTTATATATATATACATTTTTTTAAAATAAAAAACTTTAATATTAATAATGATTTTCCTACAATTTCATCTATATGAAAAGAAGAAAGAACCAAAATAACTAACTGTTCTTAGAATCTTCTTCATTATCTCAGGAGGAAGGAGAAGGCCATACCCCTATCAGAAATGTATGTCCGTGTCCCTGAAGCCACTTGCAAAATCTGCGCAAGCCTTTCCAGAGCAACTCCAATGGCTACTGTCTCCTCTTCTTTGCTCTCAGCATGGCTGTTTCCTTGCAACGGATACACAACAGTCAGAGTGTGGGTGATGTGAGCCAGGTCACCAGCACTGAGGAGACCCGGGCTGAGGTTGACACAGGCAGAGAACAGCAGACTTTGAAGCAGAGCCAGATGGAGTTTGTCAAGACATGCCAGGAGAGAGACTACCTGGACCTGGAAGAAGTAGGTCACATGAAAAAAAAAAGAGTCAAATAAAAACTACAAATCCACTTACAGCATAAGATTTAACCTCTTTTGCCAGAAGCTAAAACAAAAAGAAGTCTTAAAATAAAGGCATTACAGAAAGGGCAATAAATATAAATTGGAATACAAACCTTAAACTAGAACACAATTTTGCAGTAAAAAATTAAAAAAAAAAAAAGAAATTTACACCAGTTTGCCTGATTGCTTATTTATTGAAATCATTTCCATTTTTTAACTAAGTTATTTTTTGATAGGCCTAACAATGCCTAGGCTAGTCAGAAACAGCCGGATGGAGGTATTTGAGTATAGATCTATCTTTAGAAACACTAATGGCAAGGAGATTTCCGCCTCTGGTATTGGGTACATGTATTTACATGCTACTAAATGTGAATCCTCAGTCAGTTTTACGTAAAAAGGACTCGGCT
Organism: Elysia marginata; assembly: GCA_019649035.1. Lineage (NCBI taxonomy): Eukaryota > Metazoa > Mollusca > Gastropoda > Plakobranchidae > Elysia > Elysia marginata. The sequence goes on from BMAT01000177.1 coordinate 34,552, forward strand.
AGCCAAATGCAGCAGGATGGGAGTATCTATGTATAGATGTATCTTTAGAATCACTAATAGCAAAGAGTGTTCAGCCTGTGGCCATGGGTACATGTATTTACATGATACTAAAGTATACAATCTACAAAACAAGTCAGTTTAACGTATAATTTTGTCTGTGTTATTATGTACATTGGTTTTCACAAAATGCTTCCTAAAAGCTTTGAAAAAAAAAACGACATGTAGATTGGAAATAAAGCCTTTACCTGCATAGACTCAGCACCCGCTTTATTTATAGCTGCTGTTGATGCTGCGGCTTTAGCTTTGCCAAGTAGTTGAGAGCAAACGAGTGGACCTCTAACACACCAGCCTGTAAGACCTGGGACAGGAGTAGTGTAGGCATGATGGATTGTGGCTTGGCGGAGCGACTCACAGCACACAGTATTATCCTGACTCACCCAATCACTTACATGCTGCAGGAGGCTGAGGGGTGGAAGGCTGTCTGCACCTGGTAAGGTTAAAACATACAGAGACAAAATTTTTTGGTAAAAAGAACATAAAAACAGGTACTGAGATAAATAAGATCAGAGTACAGGAAATATTACTCAGATCACAACATCACTTATTCTGTTACACACTGTTGAGGGCAGTCTTTTGGCTGTGTGCAACAGATGTCTTCTATCTGAGTCGAAAGTCCATATATCAAGATTCACAGAACAATGGTCACACTATCCCATTACTTCCTTTGACAAGATTCACCACAGTATGAGTCCCAGTTATAGAGAAATCTGTCTCGGTGGAGCTCCAAAAGTGCTGTTTTGCAAACCCACTCACAGGCTCAAATAATCATATCCCATTACTACAATTTCTGCTATTGACCCAAAAAGGGTTTGACAATAGCATTTGGCCTCACCATCCAGCAGTCACCTATTTATCGCCTTACCACAGTACACTAGTAAAAAAAACATATCGTCATTGGCTGATCTTGATTAGTACTGAAGATCATTGACTGCAAGAACTGGCACCTGTTTGCATACTGTCTAGACAATAGCACGCTTGTTCAGGAAAAGTTGAACAGAGAAATTGCAGGTGAGCAGGGAACTATCTTTGCCTCAAGAATGCTGCAGTTTTCATGTTTCTCCGTGCCTGCCCTTGATCAACAATCGAGGTCTAGAGGTTTCAATATCATGTCAACTTTCCAGGAATTGGCCTATAAGTGAAAATATTAAGGAATTAAATATATCTACATCTCCATGCCCTGCACTAGATTCTACTGTTATAGGTTCTTTTTATTATTTTAACTCATCTCTTATTATCATACATAATTGAAAAGCATGAAAATTTTTAGTTGTGACTAAAGATTGTTACATTTTAAATTTTAGATCTTGTTGTTATGATTTTCCTACAGATTTTCAATTTAAGGTTGAATTTCAAAAGAAAAAAAAACTTAAAAACTTCAAAATCTCAAGCGCACCCCCCCCCCCCAAAAAAAAAAAAAAAAAAAAAAAATTATTTCACAGAATACACTACCCACCTATTGGACACATTTATGAACAGTTCACACTTGATGAGATTAACTAGGTTTATTATAAATTAAAAAAAGACATAATTCTCACCACCAAAACTGTAGTAGGATGTTGCAGAGGTAATAAAATTACAGGCAAAAAGCGGCGAAACTGATGGCAGCTTACAGAACACACTTGAGGGGTCTGGGTACAGTAAGCAGTAATCACTGACAAGCCTGTGGGTGAGGCTTTTCACATCGGTACTCAAACTGTCACGTTCCTGCTCATAAAAGACAACAGTAAAGATTAATATTTCACTCAAGTCAATCCCACCTATAGCGCCCGCCGTCGCCCGATTGGACCATACTATTGTGTACCTATATCGCCCGGTTGCCATTGCTTTCGTAGTGTACTTTTGGTAGCTTAGTAACACCGCAAATCTTGCATAAACCTCTTCTTCTTTTAGAGGAGATCTTAAGCGTTATTTAGGATATTTTTATTTTACGTTTTCAGTATGAATTTGCACACATTTCTAGACCTAGATTCTAGGTCTAGATCTGCCTGCGTTTGATATGGACGATGTTACCTTCTCTTTTTCTTTTGAAGCGTTATTTAGGTTATTTTCATTTCACTTTTGGTCCACAAATAAGCTGAAGTGGATCCGTTGAAGTCGACATTTTTTCAGTACAATTTTGCACAGATTTCTAGACCTAGATTCTAGATCTGGATCTAGCTGTGTCCGATATGGACGATTTACCTCCCTTCTCTTAAGGACAGGGCTTGAACCGGGCTAGTGGGCCTAGGGGGGATTGAGTTAAAAAGACCAAAACAGCCAACTAATTTGATAATAAAACACAAAAGGTTTACATTTGTATCAAAGAAAAAACAAATGCGATGAATAGATATCAATGAAAAATTTAAAAAATCTTTTGGACAGGACAATTTTTTTCAACAAACCAAATAACAAACAAAAAACATTGATTGAAAGTGCCAAACCTTTTAATTTCTCCATTATCTGTAAAACTAAAGTAAAATATATTTGAAAAGTGGGAGACATAGTTTAGCCTTGCCAATTGCAAAATCTTTTTAAAGTGTGCATGTAAAACTCTAATACAAATGCACAATTCAGTTCATTAGATGAACAGGATTCTGTGTTAAACTATCAATATAATTTATTTTCCATTAGTTTGATGTCACATGACTTACCTGCATCCAAATAGCAACACAGAAGAGAACTGGGGCACATCGTGTTGATAAGGCCAGAGATACTAGCTTAGTAAGAAGATTTCCTGAACCATTGCAACGGGCCCCAAACATTAGATTGAAAATGCGATACTTGCTCTTTTCTGGGGCTTCATTGAAACATGTGCAGATCATGTCCAGCAAGTTGAGCTCTTGAACAGATGAAAGTTTCTGGAATGATTAAAATCTTTTTTTTACAATACTTGACAAAATATTAATACCTGTTGGCATTCTATGGCCAATATCCCATTTAACATGTATGTTTATAGTACTACAAAAGACAGAGTCAGATTAGGCCTTTCAGCATTAAAAACCAATGCTGTCACTGGAAAGAAAACACTTACTTATTCAGTAGGCTTATGAGACTAAAGAATGAGTGTTGAAACTTAGGTGGGTTTTTTTTAAACCTAGATCCAAGTACATTGAAAACCTCATAAATGAAATCTCTTGCCTTGGGATTAAAGAAAAACTTAAAATTAAGAGGTTTTGAATTATACTCAAAGAATCAGGCTTCCGAAGTAAGCCTTTACTCAATTCTACAGCACCTTTCTCGCTCACCCCACCCTTGTGTAAATGCAAAAATAAACTCATATTCAATGGGCTATAGACACACCTGAGTGGGTTCTGGGATGGCAGTTTGTGCTGTGAGTTTTTATGATTTAACTTTAAGTTTGAACTTTCATGCTTTTAAAAATAAAAACTGCTAGTGATCAGAAGGAAAACTTTCTGTAGGCCTCAATGTAAACTTTAAATGCAGAGAATTTCAAGAACTTCTTGAACTTTGAATCATGAATTCAGATCTAAAAAAGCCAAAGAGGAAAAAGAAACTTCACATTTAGTAAACTTTGAATTATGAGAATTTAAAATTATCAGATTTCCATTTTGGATGCTTTCACTGTCAAATAGAAACTAAAAGAATTTGTCATATCTTCATACTTTACGCTTAAAAGTTTGATCTTTACACAAATAAAAATGTTCTACTTTTCACTCTGTGTTTCAAACTATGCACATTTTGAATAAAATTTAATTTATGAAGAAACATTAAAAAATAAAAAAATCATAGGTACAGGGTCCTAAGGCAGCGGAATCTCTTTAACCTGATTTTGGGATAAACCAAAAAAACTGGTTTAAAACAAAATAATTTTTGGTGCCTAAATAACATTTTTTTTCTAAAATTTATCCCAGCTAGATTCTAATCCAAAACAATTTTGGCAATCCCTAGAAATTTGGTTCATAGGGATTACACTACATACCTGCATACCATATTCCATAAGTTAAAATGATATTATTATGATCTAATTGAATTCTTGATCTCATACCTTTGGAGGTCCTCTGTTAGACTGGAAAAGAACAAATTCCTGACAGATCTCAACGATGACTTGCTCTGTGTTTGCATTCAACCCTGGTATAGCCGGGCAGTCCTGAGAGATGTATGATGTCAGAAACGATAGAGCTTCCCTTGTGCAGTCAGGAAAACTCAGTCGAAAAAGTCTGCCTAATATGTTCTCTCCCATTGCTGATATTCACATGTAGATAAAAAAGATTAAAATTATTTAACTAATAAAAGTAATATGAAAGATGAAAGAAAAACTATGATTATGTGGTGAAATTGGTCACCTTTGACCCGGTACTCCGTGGAGTAACGGAGATCGGCGGAGGAAGCCGAGGCCTGACGGCGGGCCCGAGGCTGAACTGCAGCAATAGAGGACTCGTCAGTCTTGGAGCCGTCAGTGTTGTGGAAAGTTGTGTTTTATGGTACCTTCTATTCTACAAACTGACTCCGAGGCCTTCGTTCCCACCTGTTGGCATACATTATATGATTGAGAACTGTGTATTCATTCCTAGGCTTTTACGGTAGTTAGATTAGCCTTATTAGTTCAGCGTAGTTAGCGGCCTCCTGTACACAACACTGGTGTCAGAAGTGGGATACCTTTGGTTTTTTTCGTTAGCTAGGGGTAGTTAAGTTTAGTTAGGTTTTTTTAGATTAGGGCCCAAAGTCACAACACTGTAGTAGCGTACGTCTGACGTCAGCTTAGTTGTGAAGTAGCTAGACGGTGTTTAAAGTCAGACTTTAACCCCGCATGCACAACAGTAACGCAGGCCCCCTTCTAACTACTTCAGACTTAAAGTTTGTTTTACCCTCGTTAACGGGAGCAAGAGCCATCGCACATGCGCAAAATCAGTTCCTGTTACTTTTTTCCTTTCGTTTCCATGGTTCATCGGCTTGGCGTATGTGCGGTAGACCGTGACGCCTGACTGCCAGCCTCATGTGGGCACGTGAAATTCACACCCCGGCTAGAAAGAGCCCGATTTAACATACACATGCGAAAGAGCCTTCTTACTTCGCCGGGCGGCAAACCTGTGATTTTTTTTCAAGTTGAATGCCGAGAGAAATGGGAAAATTGAACTAATAGGGTATCTCCAGAGCCCATCAACTTTGCCTACAGTTTTATTGTAGCTGTTGTTGGTTCTTGTGGGGGTTGGACAAAGATGCAGGAAGAAGGGTGTTTGAGAGGGGCCCTCCACCAACTCTTGAAAAGGCAGTGGAAGAGATGTATTGGTTTCGGAAGGTCAACTCTACATTTGTGGGATCAAACCGAGAATCTCAGGTGTGCCGGGGTGGCTGGTCATCGCCGGAAAGGGAGTATAGGCCCTGTAAAGATGGATCTGAGGGCCGGGCTTCTAGTCTGGAAGGTTACGATGGATATGCAAGGACGAGATACATTTCTCCGGAAAGAAGGTATAGGTCCAGGGGGGAAAAATCTTACGACCCGGCTGTACATTTTCGAGAATATGCCGGTTATAAGAGTGTGAGATACATTTCTCCGGAAAGGGAGTGGAAGCCCTGTGGGGATAGATTGGAAGGAAGGACTTCTTATTTAAGAGGTTACGACGGGTATGAGAGGACGAGATACGTTTCTCCGGAAAGGGGTTATGGGACCTGGAGGGGGAGATCTCATGACCGGACTGTAGATCTGCAAGAATAGGCCAGTTATGAGAAGGCTAGATCATCTACGGAAAGGGCGTGTAGGTCCTGGGGGAATAAATCTCGTGACCAGGCCATAGATCTTCAAGAATATGGCAGTTATGAGAGGGGGAGGTGCGTTTATCCAGACAGGGAGTGCAGGCCTTGTAAACGACCCAGCTATGCCGATGATTATGTCTCTCCCTATAGGGGTGATGATCAGTTCGATTTTCGAGAGGTGAGGGAGGGTCATAATAGTCATTTGTATGGCGAGAAAAGTGGCGATAATTACCATCGACCGACAAGGTATGATTTAGGACCTATGCCAAATGTGGCAAAAGAAAGGGGTTCATATACAAACCCGATCTTATGAAATTCAAATTCTTTTGAGTTGAGGTTTTGGTTCATTCCCAGAAGATTCGAGTTGTGAGGTTTCTACTGGGATTATTTCTGCATTACTGGGGTGAGGGGGTATGGGGGATAAGGGCGAGCCAGGCGTTGACGTCTGCTTATTTTCAGAATTTAAGTTTGACTAAATTTTCTGTCAGAATGAGCGGACAAGCCGTGGTGGGATGTCTTGGCTCTGTGTTTGGGGTTACAGGCACGTAGAGATGGCATGGGAAGCTCAGGGTTTCATCGTGTTTTGGGGTATGGCTTTAACCAAAGAGTGTTGCCGTACCAGGGAGTAGTAGCTGGGGAGGGTAAGTAAGTTAGGGTACTAGCTGGGGTGCCGCAGTACCTATGGGGAAGGAGAGGAGGGCTAAGATAAGGAAGAAGAGGGGGAGGGGAAGATGGTTGTGCTTGCCCCTCCTGAAAGGAGTTAAGGGATGGCAGTACGGGGCAACGGAGCAAGTGGAGGAGAGAAAGGTGTTTGGGTGGTACAGCGGGAGAATACTAGCATTATTTTGGGGACGACTCATCATGATGCAAAAGAAGGTGTCATGCCGGGAGGGAGGGGTAATCATTACTGAGAGGAGAGCGGGGAAGAGTGATATTACCATGTGGGGAGAGTGATTAGGGGAATAGACCTGACAATGGTTATGGGAGGGGGATAGGACCCATATAATTGGTAGTTAAAAAGGCAATTCTTGCAGTTCAAGATATTTCTGTGGTTGGAAAGAATCCTTGATTTGCAGTTGCAGGGAAATTATTTCATAGGAAGCTGATTAAAAAGGCAATTCTTGCAGTTCAGGATATTTCCCCGGTCGGAAAGAATCCTTGATTTGCAGTTGCAGGGAAATTGTTCTATTAGAAGCTATTAAAAAGGCAACTTTTGCAGTTCAAGACATTTCCCCTGTCGGAAGGAGTTCTTTTTTTTTTTTTCCTGTGCTTTCTATTCTCTTTGTTACCCGGTTTGATTAGATGATTAGATAACTGCCTTTGTTAGTTCATGCCGTCATGCTGTACAATACAATACAATGACAATTAAAGACTTTCTACTTCTTATAACATGTGCTTATTTAGACATCTTTTGCTATTTGTTTACGTTTTAAAAGGTAGGCATGCATTGAGTAGAGTTAATAGAACATATCTAAACCTCCGCTCCAGAGAGTCGCGAGGAAACACTTCCCCAATCCCAGTCCATATGGGACTGACCAGTGTCACCAAGGGACCAAAAATTTTAAGCTCAGTCTCATGCTATAGTGACTTTGTTAGATGTTAATTCGCTATGTTATCCTAGGGTTAAATAAGGTACAGGTGGAAGATATATAACGAGAGGAGGGTATCATAGTGCGATAGGCAGTAAAGAAGAGAGGATGGAGGATAGGTAGAGAGAGAGGGAAGAGGAGGTGAGGCGACCAGGGGGTGAGGGTTCGAGATAGACTTGAGGGTGGGATTGATTGATTTACGTGCTGAATGAGTCTGTAATATTTTTGCTGCTGTAAGACAATAATTCCTCTGTGGTGTTCATTATACTTGGAATTTGGGGTTTCGAGCATGGCTGCAAG
>BMAT01000179.1:38635-52484 GCA_019649035.1 Elysia marginata
GCTGATCCGCCTGGTGTCTGGAATTATGGATTTAGTGCTAAGTCTGGACGGCCCGGTGTCAGAATAATGTGACTGGTCGTGGTGTATGCAAGCGCTCCTTACATCGCAGTGTGGTTGCACGCTTTCAACTGTCCAAAGCGCCGTCTCTGATATAACCGTGTAGTTTAAAAAAGACGTTAAAATTCAAACAACCAACCAAATCTTCTTGTTCGTCTTCGTCTTGTCATTCCAACTTTTTAGTGTTATTGAGAGGTCGACTTGCTACGCACCTCCAAGTCACCTCATCGACGATAACTGTGACGATCAGACCCCTACGGATAGCAACGTCCTCAAACAATAAAGACCTTGCGCGCCGACGACGATGACGTATGACGTAATAACACCCATAGGTAGCGTGGGTTTTACAGCATACAATTGGCCGATGGTCCCCGTTAGCCCATCAGCCATATTGGATTTCCTCCGCTTTGAGCTCCGTACTCCTGAGCGGGCCCGTGGCGTATGTAATCTACCTGCGATAGAAGCACCTAACCTTCAAGTTCAAGGCTGTGGACTGTTAGTTAGGGAAAACAGACAAGCAAAGCATCCCCCGTAACGTCATCGCGGAAATGAGCTAGACAGACTGAGACTGTTCAACCCGGAAGAACGGATGTCTGTGGTCGCGAACAGCATCAGCTTTGGGTAAGGTCAGTCGCTGTTTTTCTCAACAAACGAGTCGCGCTAATGTTAACAAAGGAGAATTAGCGTCTTTACCATGAAACCCCGCAAATTTGAAATAACTTTTAAAGATTTGGTGAATAAAAAAAAAAACATAATCGTGCCAGTCATCATGTTTTCAGCATTGAATATTATATAGATGATAATCGGTAGTTTTACAGGCCTATATTACTGTGATTGAAATCCGCACACCGAATGTAATTAAACGAATATACCTAGTACAATATTAAATTCAAATTAAAAAAAAAATATTCGTTCGCCTGTCTCAATCAGATTGGGAGGGTAAAACGACATATTCCACAATTTATGTAATATAAAGATCCTTACAATTCCTTGCTATAAAACCGGCTATGTGGCCTAGCGGTAAGACACTCGCTCAGAGATCGGGAGGTGCTTGTTTCGATCCTCCGTCGAGACAAACCAAGGATTTTAAAATTGGTATTAGCAGCTGATCCGCCTAGTGTCTGGCATTATGGATTTAGTTTTGAGTCTGATCGGCTCGGTGTCAGGATAATTTATTTTTTTTATTTATTTTTATTCACTTTATTAATCCCTTTCGTGAAATTTGGCTTCGTTACTCAGCGTATCTGTGTCGTCACAAGAGCAGCGCCACTAATGCCCCAGCAGGCCAGTACATTTAAGGCCACTTTAAACCCATATGCAGGGTGTTGCAGGCGCATACCACAAATTCAAGAATTGCTTGGAGCTGGGTACCCATTTTACAGGTGGGTGGACAGGGGAAAGTTAGGGTAAATTGCTTTCCCAAGGCAACTGCAATACAGCATGGTCGGGAATCGAACCCACGACCTCCAGATCGCGAGTCCGACGCTAAGCACTCTGGGTTTGGTGTATGCAAGCGCTCCCTACATCAAAGTGTGGCAGCACATTTTCAATTGTCCCCAGCGCCGTCTCTGATATAACCTTATGGTTGGAAAGAGTCGTTAAAATTTAAACAACCAACCAACAAAAGGGTAAGCTTAAAAAGTAAGGAAGTTATTCCCCATAGAGCCTATAGTTATCTCATTCCGGGGTTAGATAAAGTGAAAGCGTCAGGTTTCTATCAGAAATATACCCATCAGACCGAGCGACGTACGTGGCTTCTCATTCCGTTCTACACGTTAGAGTCCTTGCGCCTCCGCGACGATAACGGGCGACAGATAACACCCATAGGACAGCGTGAATATTATAGCATACAATAGATTTAACGCGTCATCAGTACGTCTATCTGTCTTGCATTCTGTCCAAATGAGTCGTAAGTCGAATGGTTAAGTTTTCAGATGTAAGCTTTTAAAGTGGGTGTTCAAAAGTCATTTTCTTTTTTTAGATATTGAGACTAAAACACTTTATAAACAGTTATGACACCTTATTCATGTTGAAATTTTATGTTTTATGCGTTTAATTATATTTAGTACGGCTGTAAAAGTCACTCAACCTTTATAGACTTCTAAACTTTAAACGCCATTTTCTCCCCTTTCTGAAATGTTACAAGTCCTAGTCTGCTGACTTCAAACGGCTTTAACTTCATACAGAAACATGATAGAGTTTTTCTGTTTGTTGTGTTTGAAAGTAGAGAAAAAAAAGCTTTGTGTGATACTGTTTCGAACTACCTTTCAATTCCGACTAAAGACTCATTTGGACTGGTTGAAAGACATTTTAGAAAGCCATCCTGCATTTCCTCGCCTCGTCCCAGGTCAGGCCAACCATTTCCAGGTACTAAGTCTTTTTCCAGATCCACACTTTACTCGTGTCTAGATCTGGCTATTCACCGAGATTACATGTAACTTTAAGTCGACTAAGTTGATCAAAGTAGAAAACATGGATGAAGCAAAGTCATAAATAATTCTAGTTATGTTGACTGTTATTTAAAGAGGTTAGAGATTTATGTGCCTGTAAACTTCCAACGTGAGCAAAACATTTCACCAACTTGTCATGATGTCCCGGATTTGATCTGCGTGTTGCCTCTTCGTAGCCTGTTGATGGTGAGTTGTTAAAGATAGGTTTTAGAAAAGCGTTGTTAGTTAATGCTTTGGTTGCAGAATTGGGTATAAAACGTGTACATATAAATGCGCGGGTATGTTGTTTTTTTGTTGTTCTGTGCATACACAGTTGACCGGCTCTGTGGTCTAGCGGTGAAGACACTCGCTCAGAGATCAGGAGGTACGGGTTCGATCCCGGGCCGAGTCAAACCAAGGACTCTAAAATTGGAATTAGTAGCTGGTCCGCCTGGTGTCTGGCATTATGGATTTAGTGCTAAGTCTAGTAGGCCCGGTGTCAGGATAGTGTGACTGAGTGTGGTGTATGCAGCGCTCCGTACATCACAGTGTGGCAGCACGCTTTCAATTGTCCCAAGCGCCGTCTCTGATATAACCTTGTAGTTGAAAAGAGACGTTTCAATTCAAACAACCAACCAAGCATACAAAGTTTTGTAGCTTTTCCATGTTTTGTGGTATACAGCTTAATAGGAAGAAAAAGTAAAGGCGTCCGAAAACATAATAATCTTTTCATTTGACCTTGAATTTATTTTTAAGTAGCCATGAAACTTCATTTCCAAGACGCGTAGTGGCAGAGGTTCTGTTTCAGAGGGTATAACTATGGTTTAAAAGTGGCCTTCAAATCTACTGGTCTGCTGGGGTATCAATGGCGCTGCTCTGTGGCGAAACAGTCACTTTGTTTAACGAAGCCAAATTTCCCGAAAGGGATTAATATAGTGTATAGAAAGAATTTAAAAAAAAAGAACTTAAATAAATAATAATGCCTAAGCTATTATAAGTCCAAGGTTTGTATCCTACCTGACGCAACGATGTTTACTATAGACTTCTTAAAACGCTAATTAATCCATACGTATAGCTTTACTAACATTAATTTTTGAGGGGTTCGTTTTTTTTCTGAATATCTCCTGTATTTTTTCACACATAAAAGACTTAGTGTCTTCTTTAAAATTGGTTCTTTCGGCTTATGCTCGAAGTTTCCTATCGAGATGAGTCCTAGATTCCCTGCAGAACGCGGCAGACTCATATACAGGCTCTTTGACCTAGTGGTAAGACACTCCCGCATTGATCGGAAGGCGCGTGGTTCGATCCCTGAGGCAAATCAAAGCAAGGATTTTAAATTGGCTTTAGCAGTTGATGCGCCTCGTGTCTGGCATTATGGATTTAGTGTTAAGTCTGGTCGGCCCGGTGTCAGGATAATGTGACTGGGTGTGGTGTACGCAAGCGCTCCTTGTATACAATCATAATGAAAATGGACCTGTTATTATTGTTTTTTTTTGTACGACAGACTTAGATATTATCTTAACAAATTTTTTGCTTTTTTAAGATATTCGACAAAGTATGAGTAGGTTGTAACACTTTTTTATTTCCTTTTTTTAGTAACTTTAGTCTCGGGTAAAAAGAAAAAAAAAACAATGCAATCAGGCTTTGAAACAAATAAACGAAATCGTCGAAACATCTAAATGTTACATAAAGCTCGTTATCTTCGCAACAAATTGAAATAAATCGGATGTCACGATTGTGATTTTGAAATAATTATTTTTTCGGAGCTTCCTAACGAAACAAACTACTTTAAGTTTATATAAATTTTGTGGAAAAAATTAAAGGTATGTAAATTGAGTATAGGGAATAGAAGGATCATATCCCGATACAAAGGTTTTTATCTGTGATGATATATTACAATCCAGACTCATTGGCACTATTTGCCAATCATATTCACTATAGTCTCATTTACGGAAATGGTTTATTTTAGGAAAAATGCTAAAAATGCTGGAAGAAATCAATTTTTTGAACCAACTTAAATCAAAATCTAAAGGTGCTGAGATCTTAGAACATGTTGATCTGTCTGATCTGATCATTATTAACATTGTTTGCCCCCAATATATGTTTATTTATCTTTATCATTTTTCGAAGGCTAGTTAAACTGTGCTATAATAAAATCATGCAGTCCAGAATCATTTAAAACGACACTCCCTCAGATATCGGGAGATGCGTGGTTCGATCCACGGCCGAATCAAAGCAAGGACTTGAGGCTGGCTTTAGCAGTTGATACGCCTCGTGTCTGGCATTATGCTGACAGATATCAATATTTTGAAACAACTTATCTTAAAGGAAATGCCAGAAATGCTGACTTATGATGCTTCGGCACCCACCGCCTTGCCACTTAGAGGAACATAGCTTATCGTACCATGTCGCCACTACGTTCCTTAAAATAGAAATTATAATTCAGTAATGCAGTCCAAAATATTTTAAAATGATTAAACAGCCGGTGAGTTTTTTTTTCCAGTGAGAATTTTACAGCTCAAACGGACGACGTCCTAACACATAAATCGAAACTCCTCTTCACGGTAATACGATTGACGATCTGTTAGAGCCGCTATACCTGGGAGAAACACCACCAGGCAACAGGTACCAGTAGAATTGTAGGGAATGAGATTTCAACAAGAGTAGCGGAACTTTCCTGATGTCTCTCCGAGTTAGATTTAACCATTAAGGCTAGCATATGCCGATTTAGGTTCTGGCGTATTTTTTAATACATATGTTAAAGACTATAATAAATGAGAAACTAAAAAGGGATTACCCGCTTTTTTAAAAGATAAACTTTTTGTTTAGCTCTACAAGTTTTTAGTTCTAGGTGTGAACTCGTTTATAAAAGTAGGAAACTTACCAATATAAGACCCTAAAATCTAGTTCTAGATTACAATAACCACTATAGTTTTTGGGGGTGTCGTCTTCTAGAAAATTGACGTTACTCTTGTTTTACCTCTAATCTCATTCCCTATATCTTCAGCTACCTGTACTGAACTATCCATTACTCAGTCAAAAATCAGGGCAATACACAGGTGGAACATTTATCAAGGCGAATGATAAATTATGCTAGGACGTGTGTATGGGTTTTGGCAACTAGCTCCACTATATATACCCTACTATAAAATCTATACTATAAAAAAAGGTTACAGTTTTTCCACTGTCAAATGCTATCTAACATTTCTACTTATATATTTCCCCCAGCTGCAGGCCAAGACACATTAAAGGAATTTCAACTCACATTTCAGCCTCTTGTTAGACGTTCAAATACTAACATTCCAAAAATTTCAAGCACTGCCAGGTACCCATCACACAGGTAGTTTGAGTGAGGAAAGTGTGACGAATTTATGTCTAGGTAGGTAGTTTTTTTTTTAGTATTTTATGACTTTTAGTTTTTTCTATAGATTTTTGAAGGGCGCCAAAACTTGTGTCCAGATTTCCAAACACAATAAAAATGTCTACCCCAGTGATGACATTACCCAACATACATAGGAATTAGGAAGCGTTATATTTAGCAGCTTTACATTCCAGTATGAAACTACGTTGAAATGTGACAAGGTTTGGTTTGGTTGTTTGAGTTTCAACGTCCCAGTCAACTTCGAGGTTATATCAGAGACTGCGCTTAGGGCAATTAAAAGCGTGCTGCCACACTGTGATGTAAGGAGCGCTTGCGTATACCACACCCAGTCACATTATCCTGACACAGGGCCGACCAGACTTATCACTAAATCCATAATGCCAGACACTAGGCGGATCAGCTGCTATTACCAATTGGTTTGACTCAGACGAGGATCGAACCACGCACCTCCCGATCTCTGAGCAAGTGTCTTACCGCTAGGCCACAGAGCCGGTGAAAGGTGACAAAGCATGGTTTTATTAACAATAAGAGGTCACGTGGGTAAACCAGGCTTAAATTCGAGGTTTATTATATACGCTTTTTACTGCTCCTTTAGGTGCATGGGAAGTTGTGTTCAGTCGGACTCGAATTTCTGAAACAAATACATTAAATTTGTTAAGATCCCTTTCATCTTCACCAACTTTAATTTTTTTTCGTTTTTGTACCTCTTAAACTGGTAAGGAAGACAATCTGACACAACTATCATTTTTGGAATGAGAAAAAGAGTATTAGTATTACTAAAATTATATTGTAAAATATTTTTGGTGGTAGTAAACAAAGTAATTAAGAAAAAAAATCCAAAACGCTAGGCGATGGGATGAGACAGATGTTGTCAGTTTACAGCTTCAGAGCCAGGAAAAATAAGACATAAAAAACTATTCGGTAAAATGAACGAAAGAAGTGAGACATTTTACCACAACTTGAACATAAAAATATACAATCTAGTGATAACGCTTTGTACCAAATGAGCTTTATTGTGCTTTTTAAGAAGAGATTCCTCATTGGATGTTTCTTAACCTAAAAAAAGAACTCTTGAAAAGTTTTAATATTTTTGACAATTTATTCCCTTTATCAAAGTCTAATACACAAACTATTTATCTACCTTCCAAAAATTAAATTATTATATTGTCTAATTGAGGCGGTCAACTAAGCATGAAACACAAGTGTATAGACAACTCGATTGGGAAGCAAGGTATTTCCTTGTAAATAGTGTATATATGGCGAAAAATACAATCCTCCATTGGTTTTAAACTGTTTTTTTATTACTTTTATTATTATTATTATTTTTTTTTATCATTAATAATAATACTATTATTATTATAATTATAATTTTTATCATCATCATTATCATTTTTCTTCTTCTTCTTCTTCTTCTTCTTCTTCTTATCATTATTATTATTATTATTATCATCATTATTACTATTCCTATTATTATCATCGTTATTTAGTCTTGTTTATCGGGGTGAAAACAGCTTTTCGGTCACATGA
The DNA here is from genome assembly GCA_019649035.1 of Elysia marginata. NCBI lineage: Eukaryota > Metazoa > Mollusca > Gastropoda > Plakobranchidae > Elysia > Elysia marginata. The sequence goes on from BMAT01000179.1 coordinate 46,031, forward strand.
TCTGGATCACGTGTTGCCCTCCTTCACAACTAAATCCATCATCTAGATCATTGAAGTGACGGATGGTCTGTAACCGGATCCCGGCCTCAACGAGCTTAGGATCAGAATGATGTGAAAACCGTAAAACTCTGGTTCTTATTCATAGGTTGTCTATTCCATTTTGGCATTTCATGAGGACAGAGCTGGGTGGCAGAAGAAGGTGAGATCGTCGATTGCTACGGCCAACACTGCATCCGGTGACGCCGACAGGGGAGACAGGTGAAGTGTACATCGAGAGCACACCTGATTGCTATAAATACGCTCACTATATTCAGTGGAAATGAAAAATAGAGCACAAGCTAATTTTTCCTGTTGCAAAACTTCCTTTTTGAAGCCAATTGCTTTCAGACAAGAGCCATAATTTTTGCGTTCTATTTTAAATCTCAAACACTGTGACATAAAGATCTTTTGCGCTCAAATCTCATTTCCTAACACAGGGACACAATGATTAACACTATCGGCGTCAATAACAATAGACATGGAAAAAAATTAATATAAAATTAGTAAGATTAGTAAGTAGAATTAGTAAAATTATAAAAGCTGTTCGAGCGAAACGATTGCGGTGCACTTTTAGAGAACTAGCCAGAAATACCCACCGATAAAATATATTGCATCTTAATTGATTTGGAGAGAGCAGACAAAGAATCTATAATGGTATCACTTCGGCAAACTAACGAGATCTTTCACAGCCTATATATCAGCGTCGTAACTAATCTCTGATTCATGATTCTTGTATGAGTGTGTTAAGTGGCAACTTTGATCTTTTTCCTATTAAGATTTGTTAAAAAAATTAATCAGAGTTTGGGATACAAAAAACCTATAAAAACTACCCACGCCTTTGAAATCGAGGAATATCTACATGCAAACACAAATAATTTACTTGATAACATACGAACTTGTTAAGCAAACAATATACAACGGTGGTTTAGTATCTGTCTTAAAGCTATTTATCGTATCAATTCCACATCCTACAACCCAGAAATGGAGGTATCGGCTGTTTTTCTAACCCCAACCAAACTATTATTGGCGTTTATATTGGGTATCGGGTATCGGGCGAATCTTCTTAATTCACCGAAGTTGTATAAATGCGTTAAAGCGTTTTTTCTTACTCATACTGCGATGAATCAACGTTTAAAACATTTAATTGAACAATATCATCGTTCATAGCAGCATAGAAATAAAAAAAATGGTTTGTTTTGTTTTGTTTTTTACACTTTATTAATCCCTTACGGGAAATTTGGCTTCGTTACTCAGCGTTACTGTGTCACCACAGAGCAGCGCCATTAATGCCCCAGCAGACCAGTATATTTCAAGGCCACTGTTTAAACCCATATGCAGGGTGTTGCAGGCGCATTATCACATATAAAAAAATCGCCTGTAGCTTGGTTCCCATTTTACAGGGTGATGGACAGAAGAAATGGCTTTCCCAAGGCAATTGCAACGTGGCATGGTCGGGAGTCGAACCTGTGACCTCCAGATCTCGAGACCGACGCGCTAACCACTCTGCCACGCTGCCCCTTATCTATAGCGGCATAAGAAACCACCTACAGTATCATCGCAAGTGTTATCAAGAGCAGCATCAATAAAACCATCAACATCATCAACTAATCACAACATTATCAACAACAACAACAGACCAGCAACATCAGATTTTTGAAGCTTTAATGAGATTCATATCTCGGGTAGTTTGTATTTCAACTTTAATAGAAGCCCGTGCTCTTTTTTTTCTATGCAATATGGTGATGCACATGAAAGTCTTTTTTCCATAACACTTTCTTTGTTTGTTTGTTGTTGTGTTAAATCGAGACGGACTTGCTGTGGCTATCAAGACCTCCTCCGAGCACAAGTTACGCTTTCATGTGAAGTTTTCTTGCCGTCGTTAATATCAGACGCTTCGGCTCTCGGCATGTTCAACCTTGACTTCAGAAACAACAACAACAACAACAACAACAACAACAACAAAATAACAACAACGTTAAACAAGACAAATAGAAGACAGTTTCTCATGTCTTACAGCAGTGTGGAAAAAGCCGCAAATGTTTTTCTTTTTCTCTCCAAGGTTCTTATCTCATATTTTATGACTGACGTTGATTGGACGGGTATAAAAGATATTCTGTGAAGAAAACAGATTTTTTAAACTTTTTAATCGTGGTTTGTATGCCTCTCTCATTCTCTCTCGTGATTTCTATATATCATTTTTTTATCATGTTACTATCTATTCAATACTTTATCTCTTTCTTTGAGGTCTATTTAAAGTACTTTCTTTTCAGTCTTTCTTGCCTTTTTATATATATAAAAAATTACCCTTGCTTTTCTCAACATGATTTTTTTGGTTATTTTGTATGTGCACTGTCAATCCCACCCCATCCAACCCTATCAACTTCCTGTTTTTGTTATTCATTATCCTGACAATAGCCATGAAAACTTTTCCCAGGAGAAATTCCTGATATATCGTTTGAAATCATAGTTAATACAATTTCCTGGCATTTGTATGCAGACAAGTCAGAGCTCTTGTCTCATAATAAACTGAAATAATTTGAAAGAACAGAAAAAAAAAAAACTTCATACGCTGGTGTTTTTTTTTCTTTCTTCTTACTTCATCGCCTTCTTCTTCTTTTTTTTTTTTATTTTCCTTCTTTATAGGTCTTTGATTTTCCTTCTTCTTTTTCTTTTACTTCTTCTTCTTCTTCTTCTTCTTCTTCTTCTTCTTCTTCTTCTTCTTCTTCTTCTTCTTCTTCTTCTTCTTTTTCATCTTTTTCTTCTTCTTCTTTTTCTTTCTTCTTCTCTTTGCTCTTCTTCCCCATCCTACAATCGGTGTTGATGGCTCTAAAATCAGTCTCACTCTCAACACAAATGCACGCTTAAAGTTCTTTAATAGTTAGGATTGAGTTGTCACTGATCTTGCCCAGCTAACCGCATCGGGCTCTTTCCCAAGGTTGAAGCTTTGCTTCAATAAAAGAAGTCACGAATAGTGATTTTTTTAAAAATTCCAGTTTTTCTCCGTGGCTCTAAAAAAAACTTATGCTAAAAGACAAATTAAGGTTGGTTTCTTTTTTTATCAGTGATAATAAGGTCTACTAATGTTAGCCGGTTGAAATATTGTAAAGGTATGAAATTAGCAGTGATCTACTAATGTTAGCCGGGTATGAAGGTCGATTACAGGTTTCACAACACTGAGTGCACGTCTTTATAGCCCTTGGTTTTGACTTTTTGAATTTAAAGCCAAAAGATAGAGACGTTTGATCAGAAAATTATAATATAACCAAAGCATTAGTATGACAAACAGACAGAAAGGCTTGCGACCAGAAATAGACAGACAGGCAGAGGTAGACACAGGCCTGGGGCCGTGACAGATTCATATATAGAGAAAGAGAGAAAACTATCAAACTAGAAGGCCTCTTCCTTTTTTTTTAACTAGGCGACTAGCTTGATAGATAGAGAGACTAAGAGACAAAATTTTGTATCAAGCCGATCTTGCCCTGTGCGAGGACTCCAAGTTAAGCGCTGGACGTTTCTTCTGCTACCTCAAATAAAATACATAGTCTTGGAGTCCCTGCAGACCTGGCTCTGCCTTGCTAATCTCGTAATCAGGCATCCCCACGAGCCTGAACCGCAATGGAGGTCAACCCCCGGTTAAGCCCAGCCCTACACTAGAACTATCTTCCATTGTTTCGAAAGTTGCAATTTCGCCATAACAAACACTTTATATTTTCATCAACACATAATTATATATAATGATCCATTATTAATACATTAACGTTTGCATAATGTTTCCATAATTTATTTGCGAATGAGATCAGAGCTCAAATTATCGTTCCTTTTAACAAACTCTCTCGTTTACCTCATTTGCTTGCAGGATAGTACAATACTTTTGTGCTCTTTTCTCAATATCAGTTGATAGATGCAACAACTTTTCTTTTGTCTGTTTAAAATTAAGAGAACAGTGTATAATTGAAATTTTAAAATCCTCTTTTCCTGAAGTTTAGGCTTACTTTTTTCCGGCATCTTACTCATCTCAACTTTTTACAAAAAGAATCTATCCCTCTAGCGTCACCTTCAACTCTAACATAGATTTACTAAAGACACCACGCTTTAATAATGGTTGGAAGATTTTAAAGGTATAAAATTAGCAGTAGCGAGAAATAGGCTTGTAAGTGGAAACGAAACGCCCGAAACGTCTGCTGTTAGTATGATTCAAACTTTCGACTTATAGCGTAGTGGCGACATGGTATAAGCTATGTTTCTCTAAGTGGCAAGGCGGCGGATGCCGAATATACTATAAGTCGAAAGTTCGAATCAAATTAAGGGCAGACATTTCGGGCGTTTCCACCTAAAAGCCTACTTTTCTCCTCTCAGCTAATGTCATACCTTTAAAATATTTCAATCATTTCATTGTGCAGTGGCTGCCTCCACTATTTATTTAACATGCTTTAATAGTCGTTTTAGCATGCTAGTCTATGTTTTCTTTGGTATATTGATATTGATGTTTGGAAGGAAAATGCAATACAATGAGTCAAACAAATTGTTCGTTTTTTTGTTGTTTTTTTTTTGTTTCTTTTTTTCATCGGGACCATTGTCTAGTTTTGGACTAATAAACTCCAAAGAAAAACAAAATTTCTCTCATCCAGAATGAAGGAGATGTTTTTCAAAGCCATTGCTGTAGTTTAGGTTAAGACATTTTTTTCTAAGTCTCTAAATGTGAACTAATTTCATAAAGGTTTTACATCATTTCTCAGCATAAGTGAAATACTTGACTTCCGATATATTTTTAGTTTATAATGAATCTAAGAAAGGAGTCATCACCACTCGAAGACTGTCATTTATTCCTTTTTTTTTAGCGCAGGGCTATATCTTTCCTCTCTAGTTATCTCTTTAAAATTTCTCGTTACATATTTTTTTTGTATTTTTAAAATCAATTTGTTCTTTCCAAAATCACTTCTCTTCTCCTCTTTATCCTATTTCACTCTTCTTTTCCTTCTTCATCACACCATCTTCCTCTTTCTCTCCTTCACTCTCTCAATTTCTTTCTCTCTCCCCTCTTCTTTCTCTCTCTCTTTCTTTCTCGCACTCTATCTTTCTTTTTCTTCTTCTCTATCTCCCTCTCTTTCTCTCTCTCTCTCTTTCTCTCTACCTCTCTCTCTCTGGGACTCTATCTGTATTTCTCTCTCTCTCTTTCTCTCTATCTCTCCCTTTCTTTCTCTCTCTCTCTCTCTATCTCTCTCTCTCTCTCTCTCTCTCTCTTCCACTCTATCTGTACTTTTCTACTTGCTGAACCTGTAAACTCAGTACCTGTGTCAGGTGTCGCTGCACGCAATGCTGCTGTTACTGACATAAATCAGTACCAGTCTCGTTTGTTATTCAACATAGTTCTCCACAGGTCTGAACTTTTGTAGGTGACCGAGTCAATTGGAAGATCTCGTGACATACCTTGTTGTACACCACTTATCCTAACACCTAAAGAACTCCTGCTCAAATTAGACCAGCTCTGTGGCCTAGCGGTAAGACGCTCGCTCAGAGATCGGGAGGTACGTGGTTCGATCCCCGGCCGAGTCAAACCTAGGACTTTAGCATTGGTATTAGCAGCTGATCTGCCTTGTGTCTGGCATTATGGATTTAGTGCTAAGTTTGGTCGGCCCGGTGTCAGGATAATGTGACTGGATTTGGTGTATGCAAGCACTCCTTACATCACAGTGTTGCAGCACGCTTTCAATTGTCCCAAGCGCTGTCTCTGATATAACCTTGTAGTTGAAAAGAGACGTTAAAATTCAAACAACCTAGCCTAACTCAGCTCAATGCAGACTATTATACTGCCGTTTGAATGAAAAACCTAGTATATGCGATTTTGGACGAAAATGACATATTCGAATACTGCTATAGACCGAAAAATTCTGCGTTTTTGTAACTTGGTTTGGAATCGATATCCCAATATTTAACGATCCTACATCAGTAAATGTATATACTAGGTGGGCCATTTTTCATGATCCTTGATCATGTTTTAATGAAAAACCTAGTATGTACATACTATTTTTACAAAGACTAAGAAGTATACTTTTGAGGTCATCTTTGTAACAAAAAACACAGTATATGAGCATATACTGTGTTTTTCTTTAAAATGTCCTATTTTTTCTTGCAACTTTAGGATTGAACCCTAAGAACGACTGGATTATCACACAGCTCTCACAAACACAAAAAATGAGTTTCCGGATGCTGCACACTTTAGCGACAATCGTGGTAAACACTCCAATTATAAATACAATCATGAGGGTGTTGTAGCCCACATAGAAACTTACAACCCAACCATCGCCCACTATCGGTCAGCACATGCTCCCAACCGGCGTTACCTTCCATCAGATGTGACAGTGCACAGTATGTACAATGACTTCAAAGACCAAACAAACACTGACATGTGTTACAG
>BMAT01000180.1:105668-120204 GCA_019649035.1 Elysia marginata
CTCTGTCATTTATCTTTTCTTTTATCTGCCTTTACTTCTCTCTCTCTTTCTTTGTCTCCCCCTATTTCTCTCTTCTCTTCATTCCTTTCTTTATTTTTAAAATCCCATGCAGGTTTAGACAGCCAAGGCACTGCCAACCGACCTACCAGTCTGGACCCAGAGGAGGATGATGCCGACTCCTCCGACGATTCTGAGTACTCGTACTCAATGAGCGGCGGATACCGACGGGAGAAAATGAGAACCTCGCGGTCTTCGCATCTCATGCTGGCAGCTCTAGATCAGGTGGGCGAATGCAGGTTACCGTATACCTGCTGGTAGATTTGAAATGGGCTTGGTTTGGTTCTTGGTCAACTATGTTGAAAGCCATCTTGGTGCGAAGCATTGGTCATTCAGTTCTAGGTTGGTTCTTTGATGACTTACCTTGAATACAGCTTTCCATAAGAGTTTCGTCTCTGCAATGTTTTGTAGATTGGACTTTAAGCTTAGATTTAATTTGTAATGTGTACAGCATTAATGCCAAAACTTATGCTGCCAAAGACAGCTAAAAAGTAAGATCATTAGTCACTGGCTGATTGAGGATTTTATCCTTTGATTGCTGATGGCAGAGTACCTGGTAATACAATGCAGTCTTTGGAGATACCCGTTCTAATGACAGATGATGACAGAAAAACATATGACTTACGTGTCTGGCAGCAAGTTGTAACTCAGCGTCTACCCTCCTATTTACCCTAGATGCTGGAGGAAGAGAACTTGACGTATGCTGAGGCCCTGTGGGATCATGTGACCATGGACCCTGAAGAGCTCGGCTTCCGTGCTGGAGACCTGATCCGGGTCACCGACTGCCAGGACAAACACTGGTGGTTTGGTGTGTTAGACGATACAGAGGGCTGGTTCCCTGCTGCGTTTGTCAGGGTGAGTGCTAAGTGACATGGGTATGTGGAGGGCGTGAGCATCATAATGAAATTTGAAAATGCGCAGACCACAGCATCTGATGTTGTTTCAAAGGAATTTTTACACGTAATATTAACAGCAAATAGTCTTACAACTACAACCTAGTCTTAGAAACATTATGTGACCATATTAATCTGATGGCTTTCTAAGACTCTGTACAGGTTTCTTTCTTGTGTTTGTTGTCTTATTGATTTACTATTTAAATTAATGGTTATGATAGCTAGCAAATCAAAAGAAAAGACTTCCTGTAGCTTTCTTCAGGAGTAGTATTGTCTTGAGGAAAAATCAAGAACATTTTTTAAAATCAGAGCTGTTTTTTTTATATTAATTTTAGTTGCTGAAGACCATGAGCATTGGTCTCATATTGTTGTTTAAGACAACAGCTAGAAGGACGTGTGTGATTGTACCCCATTCACTACAAAGTAAAAACCTGTATTATTTGATGTTATTTTCCTCTTTACCCAGCTGAGAGTAAATCAAGACCTGATGGATACGGATCTGGACTTCCTGTTGTCAGCAGGCGGGCTCAGTCTTGCCGCAGACGCCTCTAACTTGATCGACAGTAACGGCAACAGCTTCCAGAGCAGCGCAGACATGCTGCGTCATCGCGGTGATGGGGAATCAACCATCCAAGCACAGAAAGTTTCTGGCGTCTCGTTCACCCCTGGTTCAAAGTCTGGCGGTTATCTTGACAACCACCAGGCGAGGGCAAATGTTGTCAACGAGATCATCAGTGCTGAGAGGGAGTATGTGAAACACCTCAGGGATGTGGTAGAGGTATGTAACAGGTGTTGGATCATCATCCGAATAAAATCTGTAAAACTACTCTGATTGTTTGTTTATACATGATTGTATCATTCTTTCTCTGTTTGTTTTTTATTCTTTTTTATTTGTTGTAATTTTTTTTTGTTTAGACACTAAGAAAAATGGACTGCTGCTAAATATCAACTCCATGAACTGTGAAACTTGTGGCATCTGACTTTATTGAACTTGTTGCGAAACCTATGAATTTGGCTTTTAACCTGAAATAATATTACTTGGCAATCTCACTTTTTCTCCACATAGACTATTAGGAGAGATTATTGTCAATATATAGTTTCTAAATATTTGCCCTTATCACTGTACTGCTCTCTTTCTCTCTGTCTATCGCTGCAGGGCTATGTGAAGCAGGCGAGCAAGAGGCCAGAGATGTTCCCAGTGGAAAAGGTGAAAACCATCTTCAGTAACATCGAGGACATCTACGAGTTTGCCACGGAGCTTCTTGCCCAATTGGAAGAAAGTCTCAATCCTGAGCAGCCGCATCTCAGTGAGCTCGGTCGCTGCTTCCTGAACTCGGTGAGTCCATCAGATGGCTTGTCAATATGTTTGTAGAATAAAGACAATTTGTGTATTGTGTTAACTACCAGAAATATTTGCTCAATGTACTCTGGTTAAAGAATTAATGGACTCTCTGCAAGAAGTAACAGACAAACAAAAAATTCCTATAAAGGCAGGCAAATCTGAAATGAAAACCATAAAACCTTATCAGTGTGATTGATTTTTTTTTATGTACTTTTTCTTAGATTGTTTGAATTATTTCTTGTATAATTCTACTTCTTTTAAATAATTTATTTCTATTTTTTATTAATTGTTGCTCATCCCATTTTAGATTTAAATATCTGGGAAAATTTCAAGCCATACATCTCAATAAAAGTATGAACAAAAAGATTCGGTTGTAATTTATGTATTGTATTATGACTGTGTATGTACTATGCAGATCAAGAGCTTTGAGATGTACTCCGACTACTGCAATAACCATCCAGCTGCCTGTGAGGAGCTGAGAGAACTCTACAGAAACAAGCGCTACAGGCATTTCTTTGAGGTTTGTACTGCTTGCATTGTTTGAGAGGTATAAAATGATTTATAGAGTGATAGAGGTAGGCTTTCGCTGAAGTTGGTTGAAAAAGACGAGTGCAAACCTCTGGTACTTTGAACCCTCGACTTAAGGGGTAGCTGTTGGTTATCAGTGCCAGGCACAGCACTTCATCGCCTGAGTACTGCTTTATTCCACCTGTAGTGTTGTTAAAATAAGCAATAACATGCCCAATGGGAAAGTCTTAGTGTATTTTTGTAGCGGACAAAAGAAATAAGCAAAATTCAGCCTCTCTACAGAGATATAATCATATAACAAAGCAGTTTGTATAGATGGATAAAGGTAGACTGAAATGTTCACACTCAATTTTCTCGAAGTAGGAAAACTTGAGATGGGATAAAGCAGTTTTCAGGCAACGACTTATATAGGTGTCTCTATAGAGGTATTAAAATTTTTCCTGCTTTTTGAGGATAAGCGTCTTGCATCCTGTATACAGATTCAGCATGATATTATTATTGCTACTATTACTAATGACTGCCTTTGTCCTTACTGTCCCAGGCATGCCGGCTCCTTCAGGAGATGATTGAGATTCCTCTGGAGGGATTCCTCCTCACCCCCGTCCAGAAGATCTGCAAGTATCACCTCCAGCTAGCCGAGCTGCTCAAGTTCACCCCGCCTACACACCCGGACCACGCCGGCACTCGTGATGCACTCGAGGCCATGAAGAGGATAGCGACGCTCATCAACGAACGCAAGAGGAAGATGGAGTCTGTGGAGAAGTTGGCTGCCTGGCAGTTGCTGGTGGATGACTGGGAGGTAAGCGAGGAAGCAACGAGGGAGGGGGGAGGATTTATTTAAAACTGTGGGAGGTATTCAGGAAAGGGTAAATAAAATATATTATCTCATCTATTTGATGGTAGACAATAGGGTTTGTTTTTTTTTTTACTTCATTTATTCATGAAAATTATGTAGAATTGAATTTTTACGTAGGCAGAAGGGATGTTGGTTTTGTTTTAAAAACTTGTGTTTTTTTTAAAGTTGTAGCCTAAACTTGCTAAAACTGTTAGGTATACTTCAAACGATGACCAGTGTAAAAGCTTTACAATTGAAGTGATTCATCTGGATTTTAAATATTAGCTCTTTGTCTTATCACAAGTTGTATTGTGGGGACACAGCATTTTGAGTGGAAAAAGTGAAAAAGTGATGCTCGTTTATTCATGAAAACATCAATCTTATTCAAATCACTGTTCCTGTCCAGGGCCCTGACATCTTGGAGAGCAGCTCAGAGCTTATCTACTCAGGAGAGCTGAATAAGGTGAACCACGCTGGCTGGTCGCAGGAGCGTTACTTCTTCCTGTTTGACCACCAGCTCATCTACTGCAAGAAAGATCTGCTCAAGAAGTCAGGCTTCGGCTACAAGGGCCGCATTTACATGGATGGCTGCAGCGTGGTCAGCGTTCCTGATGGGAGAGGTGAGTGTGAGGCCATGCAACTAGGCAGGCACACTCACCTACAAAGAAATATATACACGGCCGATGTTTTTATTCATCTATGTAATCTGACTTCATTAGAATAGTGGGGCAAAGTATCAAAAGAGCATTTTATGTCATTCACGATATGATGTTTAACACACAAATTTTGAAATGTAGTGGCATCTGGGGCCTCAGGTGTAATTGGACAGCTTGAAAGAACTGTTGAAAATGGCAGAATAAAGTGAGGTAGTCCTATGTATTTTTTGGTTTTGCATGTAAGCAAATGTGGCATTAATAATGTTATGCCTTGTAAAATCTGCAGTATTATGCTGTGACATGGCTGCTTCTCAACAACCTAATGAACACTGCTTTTTAAAACCTTAAAAGATAGCAAATGTCAGTCTACAAACATCTCTGCAACATTGGGTGCATTTGAAGGACATTTTTATTTTGTTTCACATGTCTTTGTTGTCGTAAAAGAGGATGCCTTTAAATCTTGATTTGATTTTATTGCAATTATATTTTTGTCATGCACGGGTCTTACCTCCCTCTCTCGGTTCTTTAGATTCCCAGTACAACGTTTCCGTCCGCAATGCCTGGAAGTTGCATGACCCCAAGCGAGACAAGTGGTACTTGCTTGTGGCTAAGACAGCGGTTGCTAAGCAGCGCTGGCTCAAAGCTTTTCAAGATGAGCGGCGGAGGGTGAAAGAAGATGCTGAGAACAGTAAGTAGGGTGGACTTGCAAGAATATGGAGGTTTGTGGAGAGATAAAGTTTTTATTATTTTTGACATGTGAGATTTAACTCTGTTTTTCGGAAGTTCAAACTTTTTGTTACAACAAAAGATTTTCAAATTGTTACAGCAAACCTAGACTGTGATTTCTATTTACCCTGTTGTGCTGATAAGTTCTTCAGTGGCCTATTGTGCGTAGGATACTCTCTTAGCACATGTACTTTGAAAGACAACTGTCTCTATCTTGTAAAATTGGAGATACTGAGTGAAACTTAGTGTCAATTTTTTTCTAGACAACCCATTCTTGGTTTCTCATAACATCTTTGACTGTTTTTTTCTCTCCAGATTTTAACATTCCCAGTCATGTGAAAGAAGCAGTGGTGACCAGCTTCAAACAAAAAGCCAATCTCAATAAACCTAAAGGTAATCATTGAAGCAGCCTGGCTAAGTACTGGCGTGAGACAAGTGATTGATGTGGATGAAGTTTGTGATTTTGTAACATTTTTTGAGTGCCTTTATAAATGCATTTAGGCTGGTCTTCAATATACAGCCCTAGTAGAAAAAAAAACAAAAAACAATGCAGCGTCAGGTTATGATGGGGCAATCTGTAAGTTCTCCAGTCTTGCAATTAACCTAAAAGAGCTGTTTGTTGAGAATCTCATATATTAGATCAACGATGTTTTGATTTAGGGCCTTCTTAAATTTACATGTTACATGAAATTATCAAAATGCTGTGGCTAGACAGTACATTTAACGTCAACCTGTGTTGACGCTGGATAAATTTGATAAGTTAATTTACCTCAATGAGGACCTAGTGTTACCTGTCTGCCATGGACAAACAAAATGCAGTATCTCTCATATGGTATAAACTGTAGATACTGCTTTTTGTTTGTCCCGGCAGTTGTGTCCACCAGTTGAATGAGCTTTAGATTTATAATAACCACAAGTTAGTGTCGATAGTGAACTCCAGGATTATTTTTCTTGTACAAGATGTTCAGTGTGCACAGGAGAAAAAATTCATTCAAAACTAAAGAAACTCTTTGTCAGATGAGTCTTCTAAGCTTGCTGTTGTCCTGTGTTTTTTCAATGACTTCACTGATTCAAAGGTGTTTATATCATAACTTATTTTACACAAGCTTAGGATAAGCCTGTTTTGACTTTAATTATCATCAAATAAAAGCGGCTTGTATTCAAAACTTTTTTTCTCCATTAAAAATGAGATGAGTTTGTATTTGCTAAGGTTTATTCATCTTTCATTTTCAGGTAAAAGCTGAAATTCAAATCAAACAGTTGTTTTTCTCAGAAGAAAAGAAATTTTTAAACAAAAATCTGGGTTTTTTTCTTAATTTGCGCTTCTAATTTGTGGATGCTTGTTTTTTGGAAGTTCCTATTTTTTTTAAAATAAAGAGCGCTTTTCCCAATACAAGCTATGTCTGGGCGCTTTACATATCCACACATTCCGTCACGTATTCAGTTACAACAATAGATTTGCCAATGTATACATAAATAAATAGATTTGAACATTTAACTTTAAATGAAGACCTATCTAAGGTGTTTCTGAAGAAATGTTATTTTTCAAAATCATTAAGGTCTGTTGTTTGTCTACAAATGTCAGGCATATCATACCAGGTAGATGGACCAGAGAAAAACAAGGCTCTCTCCCTGTAACCCTATAAGTGAATTCTAAGAGCTGCAAATTTGTTCAAATCTCTAGATCTTAAAGCCCTTGGTGGGGTGTAGGGAACCAAAATATCTGAAATGGAAGAAGGGAAATTGCTGGTGATGCTTTACTAGTTTATACTCAATTATAGCTCTAGGGGCAGCCAATGCAATTTATGAAATAGTGTAGAATATGTTCATATTTTGTTTGTTTTGTTTTTTTAATTCAAGAACTGGCCTGTTTAAGTTATGAAAAAAAAAACTCTCAATATACTAGCTCTGTGACCAGACCGAGACTGCTTTTTGTTCTTCCAAAATTTCAAAGTCAATTAAAGTTGTTTTTCTCTTTTTTAAACTTTTTAGTGCATTATTTTCTCAAGCATAGTTTAGCGGCACAGTAAATGCTTAACACCTTGTGTATGCTCCAAGAGGTAGACAATGTCAATTCCATTGGGATAAAAATACTGCTTGCTTGAAAACTATAGTAGGTAGACTATTGTAAAACTTCATTTTGAAGAGAGAAAAAGTGTTGTTGGACCTTTTACTTCAGTTTTATGATACATGGCATCATTTTTTCAGGACTTTTACTGTGGCTGAGTCGAAAATGAGACAGGTGAAAATGATAGAAATGCCGCAAAAATGTTTGTGTTTTCCCCGCTACTACACATGCATAAAATATATATATATATACATATTCATTTTATTTATTTATTATCCTACTGACAACCAAAATTTTAGATCTTTTAACACTGAAGATTATATGTACCTTGCTTCTACTCACAGAAAAAGGTTTTGGGACTTTATCATTCTTTTTTTTATAATTGTTATACAATGCACACCTCATTTATTGACGTACAAGGTTTCCGATAATTTAAATCGGTACAAGGAAAAGTCAACAGAAATGAAACATTTAAAAAATACCAGTTTTTATAACATCCGTTGAGAGACCTGTTTCAGTGAAAGGGTTGAAGAATGAAAAGGAATGAAGATTGAAGACCTTCTTCGCCAAGAGCGCAGAAGACTGAATCAAGTGATGAGCCTGTAAAGCCAGATGCAGCCATAAATTTCAATACAGGAAACGTAGGTGTGTGGTTTGCACACGCACGCACACACAACTTCATTTCTTTCTTCCCCTTCTATATCACATGCTAACTGCGGCAGGCCTACACTAATCAATATGTTAGTCTCACTTCAGCAGCACTGATGTCTGGGTTTCATGCCTGCTTGAGCCTCAAAACACCTCTGGTTACAATAGCTTACCTGCCTTTCGTGCCAGGCCAAGAGCCAACGGGCCCCTCAGTGTTTTCAAATTCTATTCATTCTAGGTCTATCCTAGGGAGGCTAAGCACGGACCTTCGCCATGAAACTCTTTTGGAGTGTAGTGGTGGTATGGTGTAAGCTATGTTTCTCTAAGTGGCAAGGCGGTGGGTGTCGCAGCTATTATTAATTGAAGGTTTGAATCATACTAGAGGCAGACATTTCCACTTAGGCCTACTTCTCTGCACTGCCAGCTTCATACCTTTAAAATCTTTCAATCACTTTTACCCAAAACACAATTTTTCACAGGCAGGAAAGGGGGCGCAATGTTTATCTTATTGAGTAGGAATAACGAATGCCATGCTTCGCTCCCAAATCTGTATTTTAGTGACGGAAGTGTTGATATAAGAGACATAAGACAGAAGAGGGCATCCATATAGAAAAACTCAGAACTAATGATAAAAAAAAAGCAAATTCGGACTTGGTCAAGCTTGTTGGAAATTAAGGGAAAAGTCAAAACAAGCAATGTCAGTATGAGAGGTGTGCACTGTAAATACCATTTTTTTTTCACTGAAGACATTTTATGTTCTTTCTTTATGTCTGTTATGCTCAGCATTTAGTTTATTTTAGTTCCATTATTTTACTTTTTAAGAAGGGGTAAATTGGCGCATGTGTTTTTTTTTTTTTAAATATCAATATTTTATTAACATTTAAAACTGTACAGGTCAAAGTATGAAATTAATATAGTTTTAAAAAACAAAAAGAAATTGGAAGGAATGAAAGCAAGAATGTTTTCCTGCTGAAAGTGGAATAGTTTTTTGTTGCTTTTCCCTTTACGTTTTTTTTTTTAATACAATTTTGTGAAGGTTTTTTTTAACCTGCTTTAATCATTTTGAGAAATGATCAGCGCTAATTTTTTTCTGTTTTAGTTTTTAATGCTTTTGAAGTGGAGAATAAAAAGAAGGCTGTAATTAGCCAGACTTTGTCTTTCGCACTGTTTTTATAGATTAAAGCAGCAGTTTAAAATTTTCATCATCTCTGTAGTTTTATAAGTTATATTCAAAGCTATAACAATTATAAGCATCCCCACCCCATGTCTATACCTCTCCCATCCCCACCCCTTTCCAAGCTTTTTTTTTTTTCAAATTTAGTTTTTGTGTAGCCAAACTGTAGTCAACTAACCCTCCTACACAGTCGTAGCTTTTACATACACCACAATCTTACAGCATGTTGATGACATTTGTCATTTCAGATTCTACCCAGCGATAGGGTTCACCTCATACCTTTTATACAAATTGCAAACCTGCAACTTTTTTCAGCAATGTCCGAAATTCCAAAAGTTTTATTTTAGTTATGTTGCTAAGGCTCTCAGATATGCCATATTGGCCTAATTTTCAAATTTTCTTTTCGTACACATTTTGTCTAAAAAAAGTTGAGACAATTTTGTGGAGGCTCTGTTATAGGTATGGAATTATCTGTATTAAAAAAAACTGATGGGATAAGATTCTTTTATTATTACAAAAACTACTAGGATCTAAATCTGAGAAGGATTAATATATACAATATAGTGAGAAAATAATAACCTGAAAAGAGCTAAACTAAAGCTTTTTTTTATATACCACTCAAGTTCTGATAATTTCTCTCCATTTTTTTTTCATTTTCTTTTATCAAAATATATTTTTTAAGCACACTTTCTCAAAATTTTATGTTTCTTTAGCAAGCCACCACAGGAATTGTCTAGCATTAATGTTTGCAAATTTTTTTTAATTAAAGAGAGAGGAGAAAAATTTTACAAAAACTAAGCTTTATTTTTGGTTCCAAAAAGTATTATCACATTTATATTGTAGGTACATTGTCTTCAAGCAGTTTTGTTTTCGCAGGCACCTTTTCGTTGGCATAAATTTCAAGTTTGTGCTTCTTCCTGCTTAAATTTCAGCACTGAAAACAAAACAATTTTACATCGCAAAGGATAAATTAATTAGACTTTCTTGCAGTTTAACGTTGCAATATATTCGTCATAGAAGTGTTTCTATGATTTTTAGAAGAAATAGTTTTTAAAGATATTATTAAAAAACACTGCTTCCTCTTTAAGAGAAACAACTTCTTTAGCATAATAAGGAAAGTATTTTAATTTAAGGAGTCATATTCACCACCATTCAAGTCAATGGCAGTTAAGGATGAATTCTGAAACGGGTTAGCTAAATAGAGTCACCATTGTTTATTCTTTCAAGACCTAATATAGTGGAACAGTTATCATGTCTTACTCTTACCTGTTTTAAGTTGAGAATAAACAGTTCATTGAAACTGAAAAGAAAAAAAAACCCATTCAAGTTTTAAAAGGCTTTGACAAATACTTCAACATATTAATTTGCCATTTTGTATTAAACTTACAGCTAGCCGCTTTGGGTCCTTTTTCGGATTTGGATATACATATATTTTTTTTCCAAAATTTTAAGATCAGCATAATTGGTAGATGGATAGATTGTGGCAAATCTTCCAAACCTGCATACTGAAGAGAAGCATGGTGTTAGTCATCTCCCTTTTTGAAAAAAAAATTTAAGATAAAATTCTTTTTAGTTCTTTGTTCATTGAATTCTTGGAAGCAGCAAAAAATGCATTATACTGTGGCTATACCGTTGCAATTTGTTGTATGTATGTGTTTGCATAGCATGAAACTACTGTTTACTGTGTCTACGTAACAGTAACACCTCTGTCTTTTCATCTATTTATCAGGACGAACCAAGTTCAACCGTACAAACAGCACCCAGTCCTTCAGCTCATATAGCAAAGAAGTGAATGCCTACGCTACCCTGCCGCGCAACAAAGGTCGACATAAGGTCAAGGTCAAGCTAGACGATGACGATGGAGGCAAGGGCAGTATCAGTGGAGGAAAGAAAATCACTCGCTTTTTCCTGGGCAAGGGGAAGTCCTGAGAATGACATCGCAACGGGTGTTAAAACCTGACTGGTCTTCCCTATGACTTTAGGGCTGTTGTCACTTCTTCTGCAGAGCTCCAAGAAAAGTTGCTCTCTCTAAACATGAGCTGCACACTTTATTGACTTGGCCTGTGTTTGAATTCATCGCCCCACAAATGAGGACATAGTCACTGAAATTCACTCAAATGCAAATTTTTTCCCATCTTGCTAGTGAAATTCGCCTCTGCCAAATCTATATAGTGCCCTGCGATTTAGCTTTTCACTTGCAAAGATTGTGTTCACAAGAAAGAAGTTTAGGCTCTATTTTGCTCTGAAAATGTCTGCACATATACCACTGATGCAGCAAACAAGATATTGAGTTAATCATGGCAGAGAACAGAAGGCCACCTGTGCCGGCTGAAAATACTCCGGATAGCAAGATGCAAAATGTGTGTTTCAGGAAGGACAACAAAGCAAAGAATGTTAGCACATCTTAGAATGCTCGGTGCTGCAGAGTGAGGGGCAGGAAACTAAACTGAGGTCAGAATAGCGGAAAACTTTCTATAGGTTGCAAAGCAGAGATATCCCTCAAGATTGAACCAGTCAGTTCTTCTGCCTTCAAACCCATTGGGGTTCAGAGAGACTTACAAACTCTTGTGTTTTTATTTTGTTTGAGCACTTTAGATCTGATTGCAAGATGAAATCTTTTACAGGTGACTCTCACATTATTCCATCTGTGGATAAAGGCCTATGTTAATGATTAAGCTGTATGCAGTGTTTGAATTACAAGACTAACCTGATGTTGACAAACAGGAAATATACGTCATTATATGATATTCTCTTTGGATCTGCCAACCATTTATTTTTATACAGCAAAATTTTGTTTTTCAGATATTGACATTTGCGAACTTCCATTTTCTGTATTTGTCTAAATGTGTTAATTGGAAGGTTAAATTTTTGTAACATTTTAATGGTATTTTGGATTTTTTTTTTCTTAGAAAGAAATGGATTTTGCCCAGATTCATCTTACCTACAGGCGTTACTTACGATCCTGTAAAATTGAAAAACAATGCAAAGTTTGTAGTTTCATTTATAAATTGCTGAGACAAAGTTTGCAGCTTCATTTATCTGATCCAAAGTAATAATATCTAAAATATACATCAGTTAACTTAATGAACAGTAAGACATAAGTTTCTAAAATGCTGATGATTGGGGTTTTTTTCATAGTTGCAAATTGCAAATGTATTTTTCTTCAAATATCTAGATTTATGCATTTTTTCTCATATATCTAGATTTTACCTTCAAAGCAACAAATCAAAGTAACTTTCCGTTTTGGCACATTTTGTGCTGGAATTGTGATGTTTCCATGGACTATTCACTTACTATTACCACATCTGTCAGTCCTTGGTCTTAATGGAAAAAATACTATGAAAACAGCAGAGCTCATTTTAATGATAGATGGGTGGAGACAGGGAGGGCAGGTATGGCAAATTAAGCCTAGATGTATGTCTTGAAAGAGACATAGAGCTGAAGGAGAGATTCGATTATTGATTCATCGTCAGACTCAGAGCTAAACTTCGAGCAAGTGATGAATGAAGCAAAGAGTAGGAGGGTAGAGAGAGATCAGATACAAAAATGAAATCTTTTAATTTTTTTTTTATAGAATTTGAACACATTTCATGTAGTGGAAAGCTCCAAAAATAAAGTCTGATGTAATGGAAGGTTTTTCAAGATTTGGGTTTCTTACTTGTAATTGGAGTTGAGGAGGTTCAGTTGTTTTAAATCAAAAAGTTTCTATTGATGCCTATTAACGGTTTTTCTTCTATTACCTAGTACTGTCGCAGTAACACTTGTGCAAACATATAAAAGGCTTGTGATTAAAAAATCATTGAACAAAAGTTCCATCTCAAAACTCACAACTGGGTGTCTCAGGCCCAAAGCGCTGTTGCTGTATTTGTGTTCACGGAAGGTTCAGATGAGTAAGGGAAGTGCTTATACGAGTAGTAAGGCAGAAAACTGTCGGAGTTGAATAAAAAAATTCCTTGGTGATAATTGCAATTCTCTGAAGAGATTCAAATTACAAGGCATATTTATACAGCTAACATGTAAAAGGCACCGCTTGAGCTGGCTATATTGATAATTTAAGACACCAGTAAAATGCCCAGTACATCATGTATTGTTTAATCTGATTGTCTACCAGTACTATTTAAACTTACAGGGATTTTTCTAGCCTTTTCTTCTTGTGTCTTTCAATCAGCCTGTTCTTCCTGTTTGAATTTAAACTTGAATTTTAAATGTTCCAATCAATTGTACGTTGATTTTTTTCAAACACCATTCAGAAATGTTTTGGATGCAACTATTCACTGCTCATGCTATACTAAAAGATACCCTGGGGCGTTTGTTAAGTCAATTTTCAATTTAATTTCATACAGTGTTTGCAAATATCGGGGTTTTGCAGTTACTGCTGAGGGGAAAAACATATTCCAATAATTTAAACGGTAGCTGCGAAATATGTTGCACTAACGATCAGAGATAGGTGAGATGCCTTCGTGTAGTTTTAGAGCTTATAATTTATACAGGATTGTTTAAAAGCCCATCTTTTTTTTATAACTTGCCTCTGCTTTTGTAATTGCAATTCACATGCTATGGAAAGGGTAAAAATGAAGGTTTAGTGCTGTGAAATTTATTGCAAATGTAAAAACATGTTGCAAATTTGGTAAGCTCATGGTACTGATATCACCACGGATGAAATATCTCCCTGCTTTTTTTAATCTAAAATTTTCTCCATGTAACATTGATGGGTATGCAACTAAAAAGCTGTGTAGTTTTTTATTCAATACTTTCTGTTACCATTACAGCTGGTTATTTTGTCTTTCAAATTTGATGTAAAATCAAAATGGGTTCTCTCACTATCTTTGTGACTGCTGTGTGAATAATGTTACTGCTGTAGTTAATTTAAGCATTAATTACATTTTTTGTACCCGGTTTCTTTTCATCCAAGTTCAGCATTTATCAAACTTTGTTGCCTTTCGCTAACTATCATGAATCAAAACTCAATTGTTTAGGCCTGCTTTAGTTAGAGATCGTCTATACACTTTGGCATAATCTCGAAACATCAAGATTGAGAACGTGTCATAATTTTGCAGGCCTTAGGCCACCATGCTGACACCTTTTTTCATCAGTAAATTTCACAAATCTCCTTTTTTCTTTTTTTCCTACAAACTTAGAAAATGGAACATCCTCTCAAGATGAGATCTACGGAGTTTTAAATAAACCTCTGAAACGCACATGAGGTAGACCAGCTGAGCTCTCATGCTCACATTGTTTACTTTTTGCTGTTTGGCGTGTTCCCTAAGGGGGCTCAGGGGTGGCCCGTCATTAGGACACATCAAACAAACCCCAGACCAAGGCAGTTTAGGTATCTTATTAAATGTCGAAAGTGCTTTTACAAGCAAAACGATGGCGGCCCATATTATATTTTGAATAAAGCCAAGGAATATTTGTGAAAATGAAGGTAATCGCAAACTATTAATGCTACAAAGCTGAGCCAGAAATATTCAGTCTTGCCCTTGCATGCCATGATTTAGTGTAAAAGAAGCATGTAAGAATTTTAAAAACCCAAAATTTATGTGTTCGTACTCATATGACTTTTAAAGAAGTATTTGTGGTTTGAGCCATTTGCTTGTCTATGTTATAAC
>BMAT01000194.1:104639-115317 GCA_019649035.1 Elysia marginata
CATCATGTCTTGCGCTGCGTCCATCACTGGACCTACCTTGGTCCAGCGGAAATCCTCGTCAGCTCGCCACTGGCCCTACCCTGCTCCCACATACTGCTGAGGCACACACACAGACACACCCGAACAAGTGCAAACAAGCATCGTAACATAGACAAAGGCCTAGAATAAGCTCGCGAGTGTTGAAACGCGTGAATTATCAAATGATCTGCAGTTTGATGTAATTTTACTGGTGTACCGAAGCCCTAGGAATGGGCTTACTTCCCTCCTTGAGGCGTACTTCCCTCGTTGAACCCGAGGTGGGAAAACTTGGTACTCGTTGGATCCAAGGTTTTTTAATAGAGCCAAAGAGTAAAATAAAACGGGACTTCATGTATCCCTCGTTGAGCCCGAGGTCTCGTTGGGTCCGAGCTCGTTGAAATCTAGGTTCACTGTACTTGCATAACTCAATTTTTCATCTAAGTTGGTGTTACTGGTTATATCCCCTGGAGATTGACTTCAGCAGATATGGACTGGATTTCTATATTTTCTCGTTGCTCACAAGTGCCATTACTTTAAAGGGGTGATACAGACCATCTGTATTTCTATATTTTCTCGTTGCTCACAAGTGCCATTATTTTTCTGGGGTGGTACCAAAAATGCCCTGAAAACTTCGTAACTCCCCTGCCCCCATCCTCCCGACAACAAACCCATATCACAAAACATAATGTATATGGAGCATTTGACGTGGTGTTGACAACATTCAAGTATTTACATTCATATGAGTATTTTTCATTTTACTTCAGGTAAAATTTCAACACAAGCAAACCAATAAACTGCATAATATGATTATTATTAGGGCACTTCTTGAATTTTTCTTTGAAGACTCTTTATAAACCACTACAGGGAAGAAATGGTTCCACCCCTGATGTTATTCTATATGTGTATACACAATCCTATAGATAGGCCACCACATAATTATACAATTATTTTTATACAGTCTACTTTTACATTCACCAGTTTACACAGAATATTGAGATCCTTTTATAAATGAATACAACTGTTAGTTTTGTTTATTATCTACTTTTATGCCATCTTAGCATTTCTAGATCTGTTGTGTTCTTTCTTTTATATTGAAGAAAC
Source organism: Elysia marginata (assembly GCA_019649035.1). NCBI lineage: Eukaryota > Metazoa > Mollusca > Gastropoda > Plakobranchidae > Elysia > Elysia marginata. The sequence goes on from BMAT01000194.1 coordinate 105,759, forward strand.
AAGGGCTTTTTTTTAATGCTTTACTATATATACATACATACATATTTTAAATTCAATAAAATAATCTTTAGCTATAATCCACCAACAAAGACTTTGTTATTTCTGTTGCTGTCCTTTCATTCTGCCTCACATTTTGTCAAAATCAATCAATTGTATTGTGGTACTGTTACTAGTGGCGAAGAAGTTTCACAATTATGAAAAAAAACGCCATTTTGGAAGGATTTTTAACCTTCTCTACTATAGCCCATATCTACTATATACTATATTATATCTTTTTAAATTTATATTTTAAGTTGAGTAAAATCCATTTCTTTTTAAAAGAAAGGAAATACAGTTACAGGGATGCATTTAGTAGAAACAAAATGTTTTGTAGCAAAGTGTGTTATTTTAACACCATTTCAAAAAGCTGGGAAAATCGGAAAAACAGCATGTTTCTTTTTTCCTCTTTATCTTTGTATAACAGTTGACTGATACATGTATTAGTGTTATCCCTGAGATTTGACAAGGATTTTTAAGAAAATAACATCTCTACAGTAAATGTACATCTATAGGTATAGGAAAATACATATATATATACATGTATGATGTTTTCACGTGAAATCTCAAAATTTTCAAACTTTGATATTTGAATGCGTTTTATCATGAACACCTCAAGCATAGAAATATAAATTTTGCTTAGTATTTATTTCAAGCTACACGAAAAATTTTTCTTTTTTTTTCAAAGTCTAAAAGTTATAAATTACAGAGCTGCAGGCCTCTAACCAACAGGCTCCAGTACTTTGAATGTTTTCTTTAACATTCCCGCACTCAAAATAACAATACCCTTAAAAAGAAGACATTGATATGTGTAGCGCTTCTGCAAAATGAGTCTACTTGCAGTGTTGTCAATTTAAGAAAATGGGCATTTTTAAGTGCTTGGTCAATTTTAAACTCAAAATTGTTATTTTTTCATGATTTGAAAGTTTATATTTTTCATTATATCCTTATATTAGAAAATCAAAATGAAATTTTTAATGTGTTTTAGGGGTAATGCCTTTTTTGGCTTCTACAGTATGAATACTTTCCAATATTCTCCACTTTTTGAAAATGAAGCCTCTTGGATTCCTTGTCTTCTATCTGCAGTAACTCAGAATCCATTTAAGATATTCAAATAATTTTTCACCATCTTAGAGAGCTTTTGAAGGCCTTTCCAAATATGTATACAACTCTACATCACAAAATTCCGCATGTAGACTCATTTTGTGGGACCTCTACACATATAAGGTTACTTTGCAATAGATGTCAACTCCTTCATACAGTGCAGTCTGTTTAAGTCAAAGTGCTCCGGCTGATTCAGTTCAAAATATCAGAACTTCAGATAAAGGATACTTGACAAAGGGAAAACTACCAGTTGAGAATCTAACATTAGATGTATATTATCTGAGTTTAACTTAAATGCATCACACTGCAGTTTTTTTGTATTATTGTCTCAAATTTTAGTTAAGTGCTTTTTAGAATTTTTTTTTTAAACTTATATCCTCTGAAACTGCCTAATGGGAAACGCTTAAAAATATAGTGGAGATTGAGGAGTTCTTCAGGGTAAAGAAGGTCAAAGAGACAAGTAAATAGTGTGAGACAAACCTGACCACCGCCGTGTTGGTAAGGAGGTCGCCATGGAGGATATTGAAACACAGAAAAAATTTTAGAGAGTCATAGAAAAGTGGTCGCCAATACAAGTAGCCATCTTAGACATGTGGTTGGCAAGGCAGGTTCGACTGTAATTTAATTCAGAACTCCAATAATTTGATACAACCAACAGTAGTCATTCTGGTACTAAAATACTAGAATGAGTACTGGTTAGCAGCTCTAAAATTAGTCTCCAATTAAGACAATATAGGAAACAAAAATGAGGAATGGCTTTACACTTTATAGCATATATATGAAAAACGAATTTTATTTGATGATTGCAATTTATTTGTTTACAAACAATGCTCTTTATGTACATTTTTAAAAATGAAAAGATATAATCATATAGTCATAAGAAAAAAAAAATATTTTGAACAGTTTCATACACATCAAAGTACATTTACGAGAAAGATGACAGTGATAATTTTGTACAACAAGCAATTCATACAGTCAACTCTGAAGCTTCAAACACCGTCAGTTCACTTGATTCTTTTTTAAGACATGCATTGAAGAACTTTCACATAACTCAGTTTTTTTATCAAGGCGTGTGCTAAATAACTTACTTCTAAATGTAAAATAAATTTTAAAAAAATATGCCTTAAAAACTACAGTGGACCTCAGATGCAATGAACTTTGTGTGAAATATAGAAAGTTTGTTGAAAGCAAAGTCTCTTTAAAGTAACCCGAAACAAACCAAAGAAGAAGGACATGACAAAAAGATCAAGTTAACTAACAATTGACTTAAGCAGAAAGTTGACTGTAAATCACACAGACCATCCACAAAAGTAGCAGATTACGTTCTCAACAACAAGCAATCACACAGAACTCTTCAGTTGCAAGTGAAATCACTCAAAGTCAAACAGTCTGTCAAATTCAATTTTCAACTGTATAAAACAAATTTTCAATATATACTGGAATATTTTTTTAAAGTTTTCTTGTGAAAAAGATGGAGATTGAAAATGGAATGTACTTAAGATGAGAATATTGTATACATATACAAATTTTTAAATAACTGATTTAAAATGAAACTAAAAAAAAATTTTACAGTTTACACACACACATCAGATTAGAATGTTAAAAAACTGAAACTTGCGTAAAGAAGCCTGGGAAACAATGTGTTCTCTCTGAGCAGACTTTGAAAAGTCGTCTGGAGTTTCACATGAAGAAAAAGGTTGAGTAGCCCACCACACTTACTAAAGTCACTAACTATTGAAGTAATGGTAGGATTGGCAAAGGCTCAAGCAAACAATTTTTTTTTTACGATGCTCCAAACAATGAAAGCATTTCTTCCTGTGATCTACTGAATGATGATATTTCTTAACTCTGTCTGTGCCGAAGGTATTTTTACGCTCTGACCGCACCTCATGGTTGACAGACAAGATTGTACTGAGTGTGTTGTTTTCACAACAAAAACACGGCTTCAAAACAAACATGCATGGGATATTTCATCGCTCATAGTCCTAATTTTATTTCAACATAGAAGCAGTGAAACAAAATATACAATCAGTCGCGGATCTAAATAGGTCAATTCAGCGACCAATGGATGGGTCGCCGGCATAGAAAAAGTTTATTAAGTAAGGAAAAATTAGTTTTCTTGTAAACAACATGAACATGTAGCCTACTTCCCCCAGTATCAGAGGCATAGCCTTTCAGCAATAAAACTTTTTCTATTTGCTTCAACACAGTGGAAACCTCATAATTCCAATCTCTTGGGGATAAAAGAAATTTTTGAAGTTAGCTGATTTGAATCATACTCAAAGGATTAGGTTTATTTACAAAGTCACTTTTCAGGTGTACAGCACGTTCCACTCTCACCTAATCCTTATGTGAACGCAGAAACAAACTTATTCCATATGTTATTCATAGACACCTCTGTGTAGGATCTGGTATGGCAGCTTTGTGTAGCAAGTATTCATTATAATTCCATGCTTTGGAGAACTTAAAACTGCTAGAAATTAGAAGGAAAAGTTTCTATAGGTTTCATAATAAATATTGAATTATGAGTTAATATCTAACAAAGCCACCAGAGACAAAAACAAACAAAACAACTCACAAGTAGAAAACAAGAGAAATTTTGTTATCAGACTTTGATTTCAGAGGTTTTCACTGCTAGAGGGACTTATCAACTTTCACTATTAATCTTCATGTACAAAAAAAATATGGTGATATGGAGCTATTGGAAAGAGAGAGTAAGAGAGGCAGAGACAAAGGGAGAGAGACAGACCGACAGAGAAAGAGGGATGGAGAGTATGTGTTTTATTTTACTAATTTTAATGGTTAGTACTGAAGCCTAGGCTTACTCGTCACAAGCTGTTGATGCTAAATTTTTAGGGATTTCCAAGCCCTTTGTAGAAAAATTTAAATAAAAAGAAATTTATCTGTATGAGGTAAAACTGGAAATAAGCAAAGAATGTGATGAGCACTGAAAATTTAAAATCTGGTTGGTAGTACCTCTTACGCATTTAATGAGTCTGCACTCTGGTCCTTATCAAGTGATGGGGTTGGTAAGCTTAGTCAAGAATTATTAGTATTTGGTGGTTTTCAAATACATGTCTTACTTCCAGTGAGACCCTTGACATTTCAGTCTGTTTGGGAAATGTATGTAATAATAGATAAGACTGGAACTGACAGACAATTTATATTTATGGACAAAAATGTAGTGATACAGAAACATGTTTACGTAAAGCTACTAGCTGAGAAATCCTTGCTGTTGCCAAGAACACAGGTTATCATGCAGAAGGAAAGGGTCACATGGCATGAAAAAATATTTTGGTTGTAAAAGTTTCACTTGGTATAGAATTTAAGTGTCTATTAAACTTTGAAACAACAAATGTTGCCACTGCTCAAGATGTACCATTCTCTACATTCATACCCCATCACACATCCCTTCTAAAATCTTGGATTTGGTTTAACTGCATATGCAGGCCCTCGCTTAGCCCGTTCCTCCTCCTCGGTGATTCGCATGTGGTCAACTGTGAGGCACAGAGCTGAGAAAATGGAGAAGAAGCCAGACAGACATGCACACCCGAACGACCAGGACAGGAAGTTCGAATCTGGATTGGGGATCCACTGACGATCCACGTCTGCTTTGATGCCAAAGATTGTCACTGAGATGCCAATGAGTAGAACTGAAACAGACAGAACATAAAGTTTTAATCAACAAAGCAGAGGAAAAATGCATATAATAACACCAAAGTCATTCATGTTTACATAACAAAAAGAACTTTTCGAGGAAAAACAGCCCAGCTAATTATATCACTAAGAGAAAAAAAGAAAGCACTGGAAAGCTGTGATGAAGGCGGCAGTACAGGTGGTAAATGTTCAAAAACAATGCTGGTTGAGCAAGTGAGACAAAAAAATTCTAAAGGCCTTATATAACTGTTTTTCTTGAGGGGTATTTGAACATTGAGTTCTGGGCAAAAGGCTCAGTCTCTGTGTAAACTTTCATACAGCTGACACTGACACACAATGCGCCTTGTCTGTTCACTTGATTCTTATTTTTTAGACATGTACATGTATAAATTTAAGAACTTTCACATATTTATCAGTTTTTTATCGAGGCGTTTGCCTTAGAGATCAACTTGAGATATGTCAATATTGTGAAAGGCTAGCCAAAAACATGGAGGCCAGACCTAACCTGAGGGGAGAAAAAAGCTTTCCTCTGGAAAAAATAAAGTGATTTCAGCCTAAACTAAGTTTAACTATTTTATTTCAAAATCTAAAACAAATTTTTAAAAAGTATGCCTTAAAAACTATAGTGGACCAAAGATGCAATGAGCTTTGCAGGAAATACAGAAAGTTTGTTAAAAGCAAAGTCTCTTTAAAGTAACCCAAAACAAACCAAAGAAGAATATTTTCCACTTTAAAACCTTATTTAAAACTAGTAAGAATAGAACACATGAAGTGCTACAAGTTTTTGCAACACTAGCTGGTTTTTCCTCTGATATTCTAATTTCTATCTCTTTGATACTGTGATACCGATAGCTGTATCTTTGATAAAGTGAACAATGCACCAGAAAAAGGCTAAAAAAAACCCCATTGGTTTCAGCGTATGATATATATATATACAATGTTCTTAGGGTTTCTTTATCACTCCCCCATGAATTTACTGCAAGAGCTTTAAGAGTGTTTAGACTTCAATTAATTTTTCCTGTTAGTTTATTTGTTTGTTCTGAAAAGGAGAGTGTCTTTTCAAATGGTAATCCAAGAAATGTTGGTTTAGGGGTTTTTTTTGGTTGTTCATTTAACAGTTTCAAGTCTAGCACATTTTTAGCTACTTTATTGTTGGCAGTTAGAAGACACAATTCATTTTCGCTGAGGCTTATCTCCATTCTTCACGTTTGCGCCCACTCTTCAATGGATGTCAGAGCTTTTTGCATGTTCCTTTCTGCTTGTTCAATTGATTCTTCGCTGGTCCAAAGTGCCAGGTTGTCTACAAATAAGCTTGTTTCTCAGTTCTCTGCCATTTTTTCGTCGTTGTCGTTAGGAAAAATATGGGTGTAAGGACTGTTCCTTGCGGCAGACCGTCTCTGAACAGTTTATATTCACCTTCTGTGTTCTCAAATTCAACCCTAGCCCAGCGGTTGCAACAAGAAGGCTTTGAACCTTTCCGTGTAGCATTTTGGTATGTTGAGTTTGGCCATTTTATGGTACAAAGCCGCTTTCCACACCTTGGCAAATGCTCTAGCAAAATCTATCAGCACAAGGAGAGTTCTTCAGATCCATTTTAAATCACAATACTAGGCACGTTTTTTTTTACAGATTATAGTCTCAGTGCTTGAAATTTGTAGAATCCTGTAATGCTCTGAAATATGAGTTGAATTTGCTTTGGTGTGTATTGGCCTCCTGGGGAAAATAAAGTCTTGAGACTGCCTTCAGCGGTGGAAGACTAGAATCTATATTTTTTTAAATTAAGGAAATGAAACAATATAAAACTTGAGCATCCGTCATTTGTGATTTCGCTGGACAAAACACAACATTTCTATATAGTTGAGAACAGATTTAAGTCAATCTCTGATTACTTAAATCTCTTTTAGGATGCCAGGTTATTACAGTATTATCTGGTTAAACGCATGTCAGATAAATGCACGCTGCGGTTTAACTAACGCCAAATCGCTATGACTGATTTTTTTTCTATATGATCGGTATGTACCCTAAACGCTTGCAACATCGTCTAAACGCACGCTATGGTTTATGAAATCAGGAATTAGTGGATCAGGCAACCACTAAATAGCGTGAAAAAAGCCAGAATCACTCAGCAGGGGGTCACCACTACAATGCTACATTTAGATGTTTTGGGTTGTGAACGCTTAGGGGCAGGGGCATGAAGAGGGAGGCATGGCGAGTAAAAGGTGGACAAAGGCCTGTAACGTGGGGATGGTTTTTGTAGACCTTAGAGCACAACAACTGACAAGCGATATGATGATAATGCAACGTTTGCAGCGAACAAACAAAATGCAGTATCTCTTATAATAGTTTGCAATGCAGATACTGCTTATCGTTTGTCCAAGGCAGAAATGGTTGGATGGTTGCACTTGCAGTGCGATAGTTGCTAAGCCAAATCAGCTAAAGAGAAGTAACTATATAATATAGTAATTTTTACCACTTTTCATAAATGCACGCATCTCCTAAATGCATGCTATTTGAGCCTCCCAAGTGCCGTGCATTTAACTGGATGTACTGTATTGTTTTTCTTTGTCAACTAACCCTAACTTGAAGTTCTGATATTTCAAACTGAATTCTCTGTTCCCAAGAACTGTATTTCAAGGTCAAACCATAATAAAATTGATCATTTTATGACAAAGCATTAATGTAACTGATATATAACATCAAAATAGTCATTACAGTTTACAAGCTTTTAAGTTATTTCTGAACATCTTTGTCCTGCATCATAAATGACAGATTTTGAAAGTTTTGTCACAAACTCATTAATTACATCAAGTGAGAAGACAGAAGACAGTCCAAGTGTTCCAACTTACAGGCAAGCCACATCATTGCTGCAGTAGCCATGACGTATCTCTTCTCCTTCTCTTTCGGCAGGCAGCGGACATAGTAGAGGATGTTAAGCACGACGGTCACCATGTGTAGCATCAGCCCCAGCGTCATCATTATCTGTATGGCCAGGAACCATGCTGGTGACAGGGAGACAAAACAAGAATTGATACATGTGTCATGATAGCCATAGTAAACTTGGCAAGTCTTTCCTCTTTGACATTTCTTACATTAAAACAATGGCAGAATGATGTACTGGTACTGTGGAACATTCACTTACATTGAAATGAAATATTGCTGAAACTGAAAGGAAAATAGTGGACTTCGATTATATAACAAATTCAAACATCTGTTTATGACTATCTAAAGTATTTTAACCTCCTCTGGCTTAGCAAACAAAGGCAGCCACTTTAGTTTAAACCTCAGCTGCAACTCAAAAAAAAATTATAGCATGACAATGGAGATATGTTGGGTAAATTTATGAAAAAAAAAAGAACAAATTTTTCATGAGAAAAAGGAAAAAAGGAACCCTGAGATTGCAATGCCATTGTGTACGTCTGGCCTCCCCATGTCTAATGCTTGCCTGCAGTTTAGCAGGCAGAGTTCTGTCACATTGCCATTCGTCTCACACAGTATACTCCTCCCTGTCTGTATCACTTAAAGTTTAGAATGTAAAAGGGTACTGCTTTTTCTTGATAACCCTCGAGAACCTTGCATATATATAAATACCTTAAAGTAAAGTTGGTAAAATTTGTAGAAAAAACAAACAAACCATTGATTTCATGTATTTGTAGCCTAAAGTCTAGATCTTGACCTACTTTCTATCTGTGACAGTGGTGATGACATCAATATGTACGTCGCCTGCTGGGTAGACTAAGTTAGGTCGGTGCGGTTAAGTAATGATGAGCAATTGCAATTTAGATATCAGTAAATGTATTGAAAATCAGTTGACTTCCAATATTGCAATGTGTTTACTTTATGATTGTTATACTTTGACACCCAAGTCATATCGCATCTACTAACATGTGGGTCTATGTATATGGTGTGTGTGTTGGTAAAAGCCTCAGTACCATCATTGTTCATCAATAGCAAACCCTAACACAACACTGCACTAAACCTAAGTGTGGCGGTACCAGATGAAAACTAGCCCTCAATGACATTAAATTCGTGTTTTGGTATGTATTTTTCTCAAATTTTACTTCATGTGCATAATGTGGGGTTCTTGGGGGTTTTCATGGTTTCCAATGGTTCTCCGGGGTTTTTGAGAGTTTTCCAGGGTTATTGAGAAAAAGCACAACTGAATGTAAAGCAAGGACGAGCTATTTTCAGAAGCTAAATCTAACAAGAAACAAAAATAATGTTCTTTTCTATAAATTTGGATGGCCTTCACCCTTTTGGCTTTTGTGTTGTCATTGCATGCTTGAAAAGTGGACTGTTCCCAAAGTTTACTATGGCCATCTTCATAAAAAAAGTGCAATAGCACGTAATAAAACTCATTGTCTGTATAGAAACAATGTCATGTGTTTAACTCACGGGTTTATAGTCTGTATAGAAATAATGTCATGTCTTTAACTCACAGGGTACATAGAAACAATGTCATGTCTTTAACTCACAAGGTACATAGAAACAATGTCATGTGTTTAACTCACAGGGTACATAGAAACAATGTCATGTGTTTAACTCACAGGGCACATAGAAACAATGTCACGTGTTTAACTCACAGGGTACATAGAAACAATGTCATGTGTTTAACTCACAGGGTACATAGAAACAATGTCATGTGATTAACTCGCAGGGGACATAGAAACAATGTCATGTCTTTTACTCACAGGGTACATAGAAACAATGTCATGTCTTTAACTCACGGGGGTTATAGTCTACATAGAAACAATGTCATGTGTTT
>BMAT01000195.1:12771-27326 GCA_019649035.1 Elysia marginata
TAGAAAACAATAAAAGACCAAGGGGTAGACCAATAGCAAAACTTCCAGTTACTTTAAATAACGATCCCAAACACGTTCCGGGCGCAAATGACTTTAACATCACGGAAAGACCTGGATTTAATTCGAGACATTACAGAGAACCGAGACGAATGGAGGACCTTCATCGCAGAGATAAGAAGAGGAGCAGCCGAAGCTGTGCGGTCAGACGACCCTACTAGCGAGCGGCTATAGATTATGATGAGAGTCTATCACATTATCTTTCTCTAAAACTATCTCGCTCAACAGAACAGCCTCCATTCTTCTGTTTGTTTGTTTTTTGTTTTTTGATTTTTTTTTGCTTTTTGACTCACACGATTCAATGAAACAACCAATAAGGTTTTGGGAAAAAAGAAGAATTGGCTCATTAAATTTTTTTTTTAATTTAAGGGTTGATGGCTCCACGATTTTGGGACGTACATGTTAATCTAAGGTATCTTAACTTAAATCATTTACAAGCAGTGCTACGCATACTTCAGCTTATCTCAATAACAGTGAGAGATCTTTGAGAGGTTGGCAGTGACCTTTTGAGAGCATCATGTGACAACTAAGGACTTTCATTTTTCTCTAGAGTCTTTAGTTTGTTTTTGCAGAGACGTCTTAAGTGGGTTTTTTTTAAGTTGGATGCACCAGGGAAGTCCTGAGCAAAACTAAGATAACGAGTTAACTTTATCTCAAAGGATAATATGCCCCGTTATAAAATTTTACATGTGAAGTCTCAACACTTTAAACGAATAAGAGATAGGGACAGAGAAAGAACAGAGAAAGAGAGAGAGAGAGAGAGTGATAGAGAAAGAGAGAGAGAGGACAGAGAGAGAGAGAGAGAGAGAGAGAGAGAGAGAGACAGATACAGACATACAGAAGACACATGCGCCAAGTTAAAAGGGGGATAATCAGGTATATAACAGCCTTTTTGATAATGGTTGTGCAGATTCTGACGTGGATTATAACTCATAACCCTTGTGCTTAAAGAAATAGAAAAAACAAAGAAGCAACCATCTCTAATGAGTTCCTTTTAATATTTTTTCAATGTGGTAATTCATTCTCGTCCTTTTTCGCCTCTTCCATACTCGTAAAATTGCAAGATAAGGAAACTCACGGTTAAATAAAATAATGTTGTTATGTGTTTTTCCTTCATGAATTTTTCCAGACGGGCCCTCTGGAAACAAACCAAATTATTTCATCCAAGAGACGGACTATGAAAATTACTCAGTTATCTTCTCCTGCGATGAACTCATTGGCTTCAACATCCGTGAGTATAATTATATAATCTAATAAACTTTCGTTTTAATCAACATGTAAACTATCTATATGCATGTACGTACACCACAAAGACTGTTAAATAAAGACAGCTTTTAAAAAAAAACTTTCCTATGACGATTACTTCAGAATTTGTATTTTCTTCATAACTTTACAGTAACATTTAGGCTCAGAAGCATGCGTCTTGATGCGTAAATGACAGGTTGTTACATGATAGCTTTGTGAAAAATCTAAGTTCTAATCGCTATCTGTGTATAGCTGGACTTGTAACAAAGAGGATAACCAAAAATTTGACGTAGAACTAATGTCTGTAATTATGCCAAGAGTGAGGAGCTTTCTTATCGCAAGAAAATCCATCTAAATTCATTACTATTTTTTTTTAATTCTAAGTACGTAATGACTCCGGGTGGTGCAAATCCCTGAAAAAAATTTTTGCAGATTGGTTTGATAATGATTAAAAGATATAAAATATGGAAGTAGCAGTACATTTAAGCAAGCTTAAGCTTGAAATGAAAATCGTCGAAAAAAATATAATGCTTGCGTTTTGGTATGACTAAAACCCTCGACCTATAATTGTTATCTTTAGCTCCCAACGCCTTGCCTCTCAGAAAACATTCCTTAAATTTATGTCTTGAAACTTTCAATTTTTATTAAAAGCGCATTGGTTGCCTCCACTTATTCCATTCCGCCACTACGCTTCTTTCAAAAGAATTTTCATGAAGATGGTCTTTGCTAAGCCTCTATAAGAGACTTGCTAACTATCTAAATTGACTTGCTGACTTAAACGGAAGACTCAAATAGCACACAAACCCTTTAATCAATTTATTCTTTTAAGCAGGTTTAGATCATCTGTCTAACATTTCAAACACGGTAATTTTACAAGATTATTTAAGCAACATTCTACTCTCACCTTTCTCATTACAGAGTTCGCCTGGATCCTGACCAGGAACAGGGGCGTGGCTCCATCCAACCTGTCTGACCTGGAACAAAAGTTGGAAGATGCTGGAGTTGATACCTCATACTTCTTTGTGGTCGATCAGTCGAGTTGTACGGCTTAGTGATGACTGTTAATTAGTTTTTCAACAATTTTGCTGGCATAATATATTTATGTTTTGTTTGATTTTATTTTATACCACAGCCTAGATTTACTGTGCATTGTACTTTGGATAAAATCTTGTTTTTTTTTGTTTTATTACCGTTGACTGTCTTTTTTTTTCTTTGTCGACATTGATCTTTTCGTATCAGATCTGCATTGCATTTATCATACTACAAGGCATTCCTAGTCTAAGCAGACTAATCGATCATTCTTCATAATTTATTCCATAACGATCTTACATAATTTTATTGAAAGGCATTGACATGTTTTGTACTTCAAGTAGCCAGTGTGTAAGACCAATGCGTGTTTCGCAAGAGAATATTATTGAGATTAAGATAACCTGTACTGAAAAAGTTTATGATGACGTGATTAATAATAAATGCATTATATATTAAAACTTTAAGGCTTTGAAATGCGTTCCTCGTGTCATTGTATTTTGAAATATCTCTTGCTTATCCAGATTGGGTATCTTTTAATATGTTTGCTCTTTTTACTTTAATTAAAATGATCATTAATTTTGAAAGTTGATGTATGTGCCAAATAAAAACCTGGTTGATTCAAAACAGCGAGACAGAATACCTCAGTTTAATGCTTTGGGACCAAGCTCATTTAAAAGTTTACGATGGGCTCTTGATTGCGAATACTCAATGGATTTAATGAATTATATAGGGTACCAAAGCCCATGGATATGAATCAATCGAAACACAAGTAGTTTAAAGGAGTTGTTAGAGACGTTGAGGATAGGACACAAAACAGATATAATGTCGTGTAGGCCTCGTTTTAAATCGCTTACCTGTTTTGGCGAAATCAAAGGTGAATTGTGACATAAAATTCTTTTGTTTAGAGACAAAGGAGCAAGACAGCATATCAGAATGATAAGGCCACTAGTTTCTTTTTTTTCCTTTTGGTTAACAATACTGTAGGGTAGAAATAAAACACTTACTCAAAAAAGACCAAAAGAGAAAGAGATTTCAAGCTAATTTGAACAGCTATTGAATGTTTTTTCTTCTTAATATTTATAATATATTGATGTAAAGCTTAAACATTTTTCTGTTAAAATAACAAACCCCATGGAAATACAAAGTAAAAGGTTTTGAAACAGTTTTTATCAAAACCACCACCAAAATTTGACTAAATTAAAGCGTAGCCAAGTTCAAGTTTTCAAAAAGCCTTTCAACCAGATGAAACAAAACACACATGAAGGATCTCTTGTCAGCTCAGTGCAAGATTGAATGGGGCATGGATTTTACATCTTATGATTAAGGGTTAGGACAAGTTACTTAACATTTAATTCAATGGAATGCAGGGAGAAGATAACATTCTGATGGCTAGATAGTCAAGGACTGAGTCTTATAAACCTGCAGAGAAGTGGGTACTAATTTTCATGATAAACGGAAAATTAAATTAATTTTTAAAAAATCAAAAAAAGACTATCGTTAGAGAGACCTGTGAATTTCAAGGCAAGGAAAAAGAGGCAGAGAAGGGCTTTGACGTAAGTGGAGATATGTTAATCCAAAAATGGGCAAGAAACGGCCGCCACGGATACAGGACGCAAGAAAGAAGACTTTCAGGATACTATTATGAATGCAGCGTTTCACAAGAGACTATCTAGTTATAAAAAACTGTCGGCCGAAAACTTCAACACGATGAAAATTTTGTAAATTTGGCCCTGGCCTGATCAAGCCGTTCTTTTAAACTTTCCTTTAGATTTTAATGGGTGACTTTTTTTGCTTTGTCTGAAATTGTTTCAACATTGTTATAAGACGGTGCTGAACTTGAGGTATTATCCACGGTTTGGTGCCCTAGTCTCTTATAGTGAAGGTATCAACATTTGTAATGGAAAAAATGGACATAGGTTGTTGACTGGTCGTGCCTTTAAAAGTATTTTATCCACCAAGATTTTTTTTTAATTAATCTACAGGAAAAAGCGGATATTGTGTGCATGAGCACTTGTTATTCAACCTATAAATATGAAGAGGGTTGCAGAGCGAATGATTCGTAAGTATGAAAATCCTTATTTGAGGAAATGTCTCTCGAAAGTTTATATTTTCTTCCCTTTGTCTATATTTTCAATCAGGAAACGGTTCGATATGTTTCCACAAAATGATGACTAATTTGTGATTCGCTTACGTTCGGAAGCGCGCAAAAATTACTCCCCCCCCCCCCTTTCCATCCAAAGAAAAGTAACGCCTTGGAAAGTAAAAAATGCGGCTTCTGACTCATTTGCCCTGGTGACAAGACATTTACAGAACTTTGCTTAAATACTTGCTGAGCAAAGTCTGATTTTTGTTTCCATTTTACAAAGTTTTGTGTCGCTAACTGTCCCATACGAACTCGGTACAGTTTACCAAGAGTTGTTTTTTTAACATAAAATTGATGACTTCTTCATCTGGTGTAGTGGAGAATATGATGATTAACTCTAACTAGCAATATATACAAACGTAACAATATATTGCCACTCAGCTTCATATGGGCTTTATCTGTGTTGATGTGTGGAGAAAAAGAAGCTGATTTATTTACTACTGGGACTCATTTTAAACCTTGCATATTGATGGTTTACAACGCATTATGTACTAAAGGGAGTTGCTTTTAGTGGCAGAAAATGCAGCATCACTGAGACAATAATCAATTTATTTTCTTTTTTTCCATCTTGTCCGTAAGTCAAACAACATTGAAGGGTGATCTATTGCCTTAAGAATGGAGGTAGATATTCCCGCCCCGATCCCTGAATTTTTGTTTCAACACAGAAAATGAGATGCAGGTAATGAGGTGACATTGTGGCTTCAGTGCTGTAGGAATTGTACATGAACAATGTATGAAACAAAGCCAGAGAGTGAAGTTCAGCTTGTTAGCAGCCATTTTATTCGTGTCTCTCAATAGTGTTTTTTTATGGATTCATAGGAATCGGTCGACAAACGATTTCATTCATCGATCATGACAATGGAAAGACACAAAATTCTGCATTATGAAAAACATAAAATTTTAAGGGGAAAAGTTCTCATACATTTCAGAATGATAATTTATCAAGTTGCTTCCCTTTTTTGTTATAAACTGGGGAGAAAACTCCGCGCGCTCTGGGTCAGTCATAAAAAGGAATGGCGTGTAAAGTCTCTAAAATCTGTTGGTAGTCGAGTTCTATCATGTCTCTATAGTTGGTTTACAGTTGTTTTGTCCAGCGTATTCATTTTTAAGATATTCACTTGGAGCTAGTTGACAGGAAGCTTTAAGAGAAGAACCTCCCCTCATAGCAAGGGTCCAGTCTTCAAGCACTTCAGCTAACTGACACCATTTTGATACATAAAATTCGAGGAGTTGAATATCAAAGGTTATTTAAACTGATCATTCATAAAATCTGTAGATTAACTTGCCTGACCTTTTGGGGGTTGAAGACATGCATTAATTGTAATGAGCTATAGTACAAAGCGTAATAGCATAAAGTTTTCAAGATGGCTGAATGCGTCTGATACGGAAGACATAGTGTGGAGTATGAATCTTTTGTGCGACGTGTCAACTATGACTCTAATTTATCTTGAATTTACATGGACTAATTGCATAATGATTAGAGCAGATGTACTCCACGCATCCATCGGGCGTGTTCTGCCATCATAGCAAAAGTTTTCTAGCTTGAGGTTGCTTTAATGTTGTGATTTAAAGCATTTTTAATCGTTGTAACTGTTAAGCGCAGTTAAGCATGTAGGTGGTAGCGCTATATTATAATTACTATTATTATAATAAACTTTTGTTATATATTATTAAAATAGTGTTATAACGCTTTAATCAATCGATTGGAGTATACAAAAACCAAAACATAAATTAAAGGTGTCAGAACGTCACGAGGCATGTAAGAAGTGATAATCTTTTTGGGTGAGAAAAATTACTACTGAAGTCTTTAGCTTCACTGCACTCATTAATAAACAGATTTTCTTTTTCAGCTTCGGGTATCTAAAATAAAGCAGCTTTCAACTTTGTATTGGCTGAATAAACTTGAATTGAATCGAACTGAATACAAAAAACATCATTTTGATTTGTCCAAAAATAAATGACTAGCATGTAAAAGTATACCCATTGGTTTCTGATTTCGCCTGTTTGGTATTTAGAGTTTTTTTTAAAATCTTTTGCGCTTTATCTTGCGACTCTCTGTGATAATAATTGCTCATGAATGCCGCACCCTACATCATCTTTCATGAACTTTAAGACCAATTAGTTTGAAGAATACGTGTAAGGAAAACTTGAGAATCTGAGAAATACTTTTTTTTTAACTGTTAACTTAAAATTATACTAAAACAGAAAGCGAATAAAAACATTCAAGCCCTATAGCTTTTTTGGGTGTTTCGCAATATTGCAAAACACGATTACGTTGTAAAATATGACTAAAGCATAACAGACTATATTTTTATTTTATTTTTTAAAATTTTTTTTATTACAATATTTTGATCCCTTCCGGAAGTTTGGCTTCGTTACTCAGCGTAACTGTGACGCAACAAGAGCAGCGTCACTAATGCCCCAGGAGGCCAGTATAATCATTTAAAAACCACTTTTAACACATATGCAGGGTGTTTCAGGCGCATATCACAAACTCAAGCATTGGCTGTAGCTGGGTACCCATTTTACTGGTGGATGGTTAGGGGAAAGTTAGGGTAAACTGCTTTCCCAATGCAGTTGCAAGATGACCTGGTCGGTAATCGAATCCGTTTTCCCAACCCTTGTTTCGACTCTGCATGAACAGATAAAAAATTACACGTTTCCTTACAAAGGTTAGGTGTTAGGTAGTTTGAATTTTAACGTCTCTTTTCAACTACAAGGTTATAACAGGGACAGCGCTTGGGACAATTGAAAGCGTGCTGCCACACTGTGATGTAAGGAGCGCTTGCATATACCACACCCAGTCACATTATCCTGACACCGAGCCGACTAGACTTAGCACTAAATCCATAATGCCGGACAATAGGCGGATCAGCTGCTAATACCAATTTTAAAGCCCTTGGTTTGACTCGGCGGGGATCGAGCCGCGCACCTCCCGATCTCTGAACGGGTGTCTTACAACTAGGCCACAGAGCCGGTTAAGAAACGGTGAACATAATGTAGAGAAGCAACCTAAAAGAATATAGTAAATGCAAGGTAACCCGCACAAAGTTTGATAAAAACGCACAAATTTTGACAATTTTTTACATGACAAGTTTAGCCTATGACAAAAATTGGTTGTTAACTAAATGTCATCAAATTCCACAGAAACAAAGATGATACTTTGAAAAATATATATTTTGACATTTAGAATCAGTTTTCAGCAATCAAAGAGAACAAAAACAACATCAGTAACAACAAAAATTGAACTTCATACGGAGTTGAAACTTGATCATTCAGCATTTTATCGCAAATTTTTACAAGTCATGCAATTTAGTATTTTTAATTGTTGGTTGTGGTAGGTTCCTATGTTTTGAATTACTTGTGTAAATTTTATCTTCGCATGTCAAGTACATCAATCGATCTCACCATCCGCTCAAGGGTATAACGTAACAGAGTTTTCCTTGTCAAAGAACATATTCTATTCTACAAAATTGTCACAGTTGCAGCGGCTTCATGTGCATACAAAAAGCTTACTGAAGCTGTGATGGTTTGTGGTCAAGATAATCCTTCTTGTGTGTGGGTCCAAAAGTGACAAAATGTTTTTTTTTAAACTTTTCAAACCTCAACAACAAAGTGAACGTAATACGCAATGCTATTGGTCATTTTACCATCAGCGTCAAGAACCAGAGGTCACCATCAACGCATGATATTGCCCTATTCGCGAATCTAAAGCCACAAGCAATCATGTTTTATATCGACGATTCGGGTCTTGAATAACATAATATATGACAAATTAAGCAATTAGAAAGATGAAAGTAGCTGATTCCAAAGAGAGAATCCATAGGCGCAAAATTGTCTAAATCTTACAAAATGAATAATTTACGAGGTCACACCACAGATGTTTTGCAGATAAAGAGATGCAGAAAATATAAACTTACCTATTTTAAACAAAGTTTTCCTTTCAAAACAGTCGAAACTGTGTATACCCAATCTTTAAAAGTAATTTTTTCTAGCTCATTTGCAATTTTGAAGAAGCATAGTACTGTTGTGCAAAGTAAAGACTTTTAATTCTATTTTAACCCGCTTTTAAGATGTTCTGAAATATTGGTTACTGCAATAAAATAAATAATATTGGCAACACAGCTCCCAAATGATACCATTTATCATAACCTTTGGCACTGCCACAACACAACTTAAAAATGGCATAGTGCTGAAAAGATACGTTATGTTTGGTCAAATAGAGAACCAGAAGCATGCAAAGGGAGATAAACTATGAACAAACCATGAAACTTTCTTCTCAAAAAAAGAAAAAACCAACAAACATAACGATTCACGATTCACATTAAACTTCAACTAACTAGCAAGCTTAAGATACGTTCTTCTAATAAAAAGTCCAGTCTTATGATACAACACTATTCTTTCTCGTCTTTGGTTCAATCTCTCTGCACCCCCCCCCCCCAACTTTCTCTCTGTCTGTCATTTTGTCTGCCTCCTCTTCCTTTCTCTTTATCTCCACCCTCTCTCAACCAGCTCTGTGACCTAGCGGTAAGACACTCGCTCAGAGATCGGGAGTTGTGGGTTCGATCCTCGGCCGAGTCAAACCAAGGACTTTAAAATTGGTATTAGCAGCTGATCCGCCTAGTGTCTGGCATTACGGATTTAGTGCTAAGTCTGGTCGGTCCGGTGTCAGGATAATGTGACTGGGCGTGATGTACACAAGTGCTCCTTATATCACAATGGGGCAGCACGCTTTTAATTGTCCCAAGCACCGTCTCTGATATAATCTTGTAGTTGAAAAGAGACGTTAAAATTTAAACAACCGAGCCTAACCCCCCGTCTCTCTCTTTCTCTCTCTCTCTCTCTCTCTCTCTCTCTCTCTCTCTCTCTCCCCTCTCTCTCTCTCTGCCTGTGTGTCAGTTTGTCTGCCTACCCCTCCTTTCTCTTTATCTCCACCCCCGTCTCCCACTATCTTCTTCGATCTCATTTATCTCAATTTACTTACGTGTTTACCTTTAACCTGTGTTTATCACTGTTTTCCCCTAAGATATTTTAGCTGAGAACGTTTTTGATTTAATTTTAATTTGAAGCATATATAGATAACAATGAGAAGATTGGCACGTAAGGGTCAATCATCAAATTGTATTTTATCACTTCACACAATCAGCCAGATCAGTTAAGGATCGAGACGGCCCGACAACGTCCTGCCACTAGATTTAACTAGCAGAGGAAATAACTTTTATAACCAACTAAAAGACTTCTTATTGAAAAGTTGTTCAGTAGTTTTCATATTGCTATTGCCCCAGGCTTTCGTCGTAAACCGATGAATATGAAGACTGTTCTCTTTCTACTTCTGCTCTGGATTGGTTCGGCAAGTTCTGCCTTTGTCATCACTGAAGGAAAATGTCCCGACGTCAGTGCACAGAGATCACTGAAATTTGAGAGAGTAAGAGGTTACGATATTAGTATCTTAAGTATTCTTTGAAATTTCAGTTCATCTTCTGCAAATTTGGACATAATTATGGGACTGTTTCAGAACTAAACTCTTTTGTTTATAAAATTCAAAAGGTGAACTCACCACCGGACTCTTCTGTTGGTGAGGTAGTTTATTCGAATAAGTCCAGTGCTAAATCTTGGCCACTACTCTTGGGTAACTACTCTTAAACAAATTTTTTAAGTTCACCAAGGGTAACTGCTCTTAAACAAATTTTTTAAGTTCATGCAACAGCCCCATAATTTTTGCACTCCTTTTGCGTTTTGTAGATAAATTTAAGGTAACAATGAAATTGGACCAAACTTTTAATAGCTTAGAGATTTTTTTTAACGAAAATTTAAAAGTGCAGGGTTGATTAAAACCATCCAATTTATACAAATTGTTTTAGGCGGTCACTCTTAATTTTTGTAACCATTATTTTTCCAGAATCGCAGCCTCGACAATAATACTCTTTAAATCTTGGCAGGTAGTATAAGCGTTTGAGAATTGTATATTATTCAATTTTTCTTTATATTTCTTAATACAAAACATCAAATTCGAAATAGGTTTTTGTTAGTTTTACAATAACGCGGCGAAAGAAGTTTCGAAAAATTTAGCCTGCAATGTACTACAGAAAATGTTTCAAAGTGAACAGAATCAATCTAAACCGTCTTAATGGTCTTTTTCAAGAAGTAAAACTTCTTCCAAGTTTACAGTTCGTTTAAGATGTATTGCATGTTCTCTCTACAAATATAACACAACTAATAATAGCCTCAACCGAGTAATGTCAAAATTACAAAAGGAAACCATTACTTGTTAGAAAAGACAAAATTGGTTTCCATAACTTTTATGGATTTTGTTTATAAAATGGATTTTCCCCCTTTCTCTCTCTCTCTCTCTCTCTCTCTTTCTTTCCAGTATATGGGAAGATGGTACGAGTACATGAGGTTTCCCTCCCCCTTGCAGCCGAGCTTGCAGTGTACCAGTGCTCACTACGAACAGCTTAGTGATGGCTCCGTCAAGGTGGTGAATGACGGGTACATTCGCGCCGAACTGTGAGTAGAGTGATGTGGTGCATTTTAGGGAGCAATGATCTTAAACAACAGGTCGCAAGTCGACGACTGGAGTTCTTATTGGTTTATGAAAATAAAAGCAATAACACTCATAATTATCGTCATCTTCCAGAGCAATGACTCAAATAAATTTTATCATTTTATGCCAAAAAAAAAGATCGGAGGACGGTCATTTCTGGCAAATTTCGATAGAATATTTTATGCTAGCAAAACTTTGCCTTGCGGTTGACTGTTTTCTTCGTCACATCGGAAGGCAACAACTATTGGTTATAATACTCAATTTTCGCTTTGTAGAAATACATTTTCGATATCTTAAGTGTAAACTTTATGTTTGTTATGTACAAAATCAACCACTTACTTTTAGTATCTCATCAAATAATTAATCTGATTTACATTTTCTGGTCATTAAAACTTTTTTTACAACATAAGATTTACTTAAGAGTTGCTATCTCCGCTGCTACCTTTACTGTCTGTAGAGCCGACTTTTTTAAAAATCTTTTTATACGAATAAATGATGATATAAAAAGATTAACTTTTAAATAAGAATTACGTGCAACACATAAAAAAAAAAACAAGATAAGTTAAGTTACCCGCGAAGTAGCTCCCCGCGAAATACCTCCGGACCCTGTTCGCGAGCGCTCGCTATCAATTTCAGCGAATGTTGGGATCTGGCCGTTGCATAAGATTTTATGCGCTACCGGCCCGCACATGGCGAAGAAGCCCATAGCGGAGGATATCCAAGATGGCTGCTTGGCTAACGGGGCCCGTCAGCCAATCGTCTGCTGTAAAACCCACGCTACATCTAACGTCTTAAGTTATTGTCGTCGGCGTGCAAGGTCTCTAATAAGGGGAATGGAAAACTGCGAACGTTCGCGACATGCAACGAGCCTCAGACGAAGTGGGGTTAGCAGATCTGTTTTTTTTTTCTTTCTTGCCTGACGTTTGGCTTCCAGTTGCTCCAATAGCCGTTTCTCAAAGCCTTCTTCTATACACATACTTTACACATTAAAAAAGCCTTGCTTCTCTACTTGTCTTTAAACTGATCAAAACGCTTCCACACAAGGCATTAAAAAGCGAAGGCATTGAGTAAGAAACAAGTTATAAAGTTGCATTTAAATCTTATGCAGTATTTGATTCCATCTCTTAACAGCTGAACAAAATTGAACCTTGAAATAGGGTTTTTTTTTGCATTTTTTTCACAGTTTTAACCGCAACTTTGTACTGGATCGGTGGGTTGCTGAGGGATTTGCTGACGTACCCGATCCCAAAAAGCTCGCTGAATTTAGTGTATCTTTTCCACCATGTGAGTTTTGAATTGGCCTCTGGTTGTAGAATAAATTACACGGCTGCTTGATAAGTATATTACATAAACTAAGTAGGAATCAGAGATTAAAAGTTGATCAAAAGAGAAACAAGTACATCAGATTAAAGTTTAATTGGATTCACGAGCTAAGGTCAGAAATGTAGTAATAGAATAAATTGACCAATCATCCAACATCAATTTAATAATTTAATAGTAACGTTTTTTCAGTGAAATATATAATTCACTATACGTTCCTAATATAATATAACTGTCTCTTTTCATTAGATTTTTTTATTTAATGAATTGGTCAGTATTTTTTTTATCCATCTTCTATGTGGGTTATAAATCATCGCGTTAATTTGAATGATTCATGTATTTAGACTGCGCACATTAAATAAATGTAGCGTCTCGCTATCAAAATGGCGGACGTTTCTGGAACTTACAAACAACTAGAATTCCCTAGACTGGATAGGTCATGAAGTTCAAAACTTTCCAAGTACAGCTGCGTTTGGATCCTCCAACTATAATCTTTGCAACTTTCAGAATTGACTATGCGCTAGCGCTGCCTTTATTACAAATTCTGTACTAGGTGGAACAAACATTTAACTCAAAATACAAGATCGAATAAATAAGGCTCGGATGCATGGGAAATTATTCAAGCCGTTTCTTAATTTTTTTATAAACATTATTTTCCTTTTTTCTCATGCCCTGTTTGAAATTTTCTTTCTTTGGTGTGTGCAAATTCTAGAACGGAGCTTCTCTTGCGTTTTGCCTGCCTTCATCTGTTTGTCATTGCAAACATGCAGCCTTCTAGAGAAATATTTATACCCGTCTCTTAGCTTGAATCCAAAACAATCGAATAAAATTGTACTATCGACCACAGCCTCCATTTCAAACCGTGATTTTACAGTTGAACAAAAACCTCTACACAGATTTTCAGAAGCATTTTAATGTACGCGTAAAAAATACATCCATCCAAAAAGTTCTTTTGTGGTATTTTTCACGGTCGTATTTATAATTATAGACGTATCATTATTTTACACAATGATATAAACGGCTGAGTCACGAAGCTTGCTGGCTTGATAGGCCAGTAGCTAAGCCGCTCGACTTCAGGCCCGACACTCCACCGTGAGTAGATCTAACAAATCTCTATATCTTTCAATAAAAAAGAATTTGTGAGGAACGGCCCTCTCAAGATCAGACCAATTCTGTTCTGATTTTACTAAAAACACCAAAAAAGATCATTACATCATTCTCTTACGTTCACATTTTGTTTACTTCTCGTTGCTGCACTTGTTCAATGCGGAAGCTTAGGCCAGTAAGCCATTCGCTTATAAAATAAGAACATGACATCTCTCTCTCTCTCTCTCTCTCTCTCTCTGTCTCTGCCTGCCACCCTCTCTCGCTTCCTTTCTCTCTCTCCCTTCCTCCCTCTTTGTTTCGCTTCACTCTCTCTCTTTAATTTTAACTGTCTCACGCCTTTATATTTTAAACGACTTTTATTTAATCTGTTTTCAACCTGTCGATATCGTTTTAATATTTGTTTTATTTTCCTCTTTTAGTGGACAGTAAAGGCCAAATCAACTATCGAATCATAAGAACCGATTATCACAGAACAGCTGTGGTCCACTCTTGTTATGAGATCTGGAATGCTAACATTCGTGAGTTATTCCGTTATTTCTATGTTCTTGTGGTTTTCACCTATAACTACTCTTTTGTAAAACATTCCAAGTTAGCCTTTAGTGGAAACAATCTAAATTCTATGTTGTTGTACTTACTGAAAATATTGAAAAATAGATTTTTGGGGAAATATTTTGATTTCTATGTTGTTGTTGTTACTTCAAACATTCAAAGTTGGCTTTTCCGGAAAAGAGTCTGATTTCTATGTTGTTGTAGTTTTCACTGTAACAGCTCTTGCTTAAAACATCCCAAGTTAAATTTTGGGGAAAAATAATTCAAGGGTACCACGGCGAGTCCGTCTCAGGGCTGCTAAGAAAAGTTTTGAGTTAGAGCAGTTCAATTGAAAACAATTAATTTGATAATCATTTTTTTTCTCAAAATGAAATCATAGGAAAAGCAAAGATAGAATGAGCCTTTGTTCAATAGGTAGGGGATTTGATCAATATGAGGAAGATCCTGGGTTAAATTCCCAGTCCGGGAGAAATTTTATTTGCTCGCCTGTGTCAACCTAGCAGTCAACGGGTAGCCAGTAGTCCAGGAAAATTAGATCTGAACCTCAAACTAATTGCTTTC